>PVKN010001477.1:0-51588 GCA_004027915.1 Capromys pilorides
CTGGAAACAGAAAAGAGAGGAAACATAGCAGAAGCAAAACCATACACTTATGTACACAGGATGAATTTGATATTGGTCCTAGGAGCCTTCAAAAGGCTTTTCACATTGATGATAGCATCGTGCAACACTGGAACTATGATTGGAATACGTGTTGTGCTGGTCTTTTATTTATTTATTTTTTATTTTATTTTATTTTATTTTATTTATTTGTTTGCTTGTTGTGTTTGTTTGTTTCTTTATTTATTCAGGAAGTGATAATAAATAAACCTGGATTGAGCATGAGGTGGGCGCAGGTCATGGCCATTTCCTGGGGGCACCGACAGCATAGGTTGGTAAGGAAGTGGTCCACTGGAGGAAAGAGCCAGCAAGAAGAGGTCCTTGGTGACATTTCTGGAGCAGAACCAGCCCTGTAGCAGGGTTGGCAAAGGTCAGATTTTGGTACAAAGCCATCGTAGTGTAAATGCAGGGCACTTTCTACTACTTTCCCTGTTTTGTTTTTGTTTTTTTCCACAAAAGGTCTAGTTTGAATATGGTGTTATATTTAGATTGTTGTTTGGGAGTCAGATCTCTTGGTCCTCAAATTTGTACATTAGTCAAGCTGCATTATATAGAAGGACAAGATTTTTTTCTTGAGAATATAGGGTACAGATTTATCTCAGTCAAGTCGAATGGAAGAGGCTTCCTACGATGGTTCTGCAAGAAAGAGGAGTAGACCTAGGTTGTGGGAACCTTCCAGAGTATCTTCTGGGTTGGTCTCTCACTTGTTCAGCCCAAGAGTGTCTCCTTATAAAAGCAGACTCTTTGGCATCCTCGCATGGGACATCTCTGGCCTTACACAGGCACTGGTGTCACTTCCTTTGGACCTGCAGCTTTCCCTTACACCATGACCCTTCTGAGGACAAGGGGTCCAGGCTGCGTTGCCAGTGCTGGCTGAATGCCCTCAGCCAATTACAGAATCACCTAACATCATGGTATGCATTGCTAAAAGGTATATCAGAATTTCCCCCAAGAAACTTTAATAAAGCTGGCTTCTGTTCTAAAGAAGTTGCTCTTTCAGGCTCCCCTGAGTCAACTGAGCTTATAATGCAGGAAAGAGGGCTATTAGGAGGGAGTGGGCAGCTGGGCACTAGGCCATGGCCAGGAGGTGGATGGCAGCCTTTGAGTCACAGTGGATGGTGTTGGATAGGTATCTTGTGGGCTGCTGCAGGGACATGGCCCTTGGGATGGCATCCTACATATGCCATGTGCCCCAGTGTGAGCCCCACTGGGGGAGGGAGCAGATGGAAGTGATGAGCTAACAATGCAAGCGGGAACTGCCAGCCACTGTGTGTCCCTGGCTGGGGCTGGCTGTGGGAGGGAAGCAGCCTTCCTTCGGGTGTAGAAGTGGTGGGCTGGCCAGGAAAGCGGAAGGGCACCCTAATGGGCCATGGGAATTGTGGGCTGGCCAGGGAAGGTGGTGGAGGAGTTAGAAGGGGAGGGAGATGGTACTAGCATGAGGCTGCCAATGTCTGCACCAGGCTGGCACTGACTGCCCACAGCCCCTAGTTCCTGTGCATTACTCCTGAGTCTGCACCACCTCCACAATCCCTGTCCCAGACAGGGAGGGCAATGAGGCAATGGAGTATTTTGATGAGAGTCAAAATATGAGGGAAGGCCAGGGCTACAGAGAGTGTGGAAATAGCTATGGGAGCAGTAAACAGTGACTGGACAAAGACTGCCATCTAGCGGAGAATCAGGTAACATGTACCTGAAACAGATCTGTGCAGGACACAGAAGCTATCTGGTGCCAGCAGAGCACAAGACCACCCACCTTGTTCTATCACAGAAGTCTTGGAGCTATAGATGCCCTAGCGACTTCTGGCTGAACTTTGCCCACAATGAGAGACTGGGAACACTTGAACCAAGCAAATACAGAAGAAGAGAGAAAATGTTTCCAGAAGAGGTGTTATCTGCTGGTTGGCTTGCCAAGAAATGTTGCCTGATGGTGGGCTGGTTGTGTGGGGCAGTTTTTCAAGTTTTTGGTATCTTGAATAAAGAATTAGACATGACATGTGACAAAGGCAGCACAGGTATTTACAGAAGGTGGAAAAGAAGTATGATCTGCACAGTGAGAGCAGGCAGGTAGAAACTCACAACAGTACCCAAGATCTTTCCCTCTCATGCAAATAAGGTATTGAGACAGTTGTCCTACTGTACACTCGCTTGGTGTTATGCCACAGTAAACTGTTCTATCAAAAGCTCACTTGAGGGCCAGCCAGGTAGCTCAGTGTACTAAAGCGCCTGCTTAGGCAGGGTGCAGTGGCTGGGGTTTGATCCTCAGCATGCCGCGCCAGCCCTATGCTGAGTCGGCGATTGAGATTGGGTGTGGTGGTGACCACCTGTAATCCCAGCGCTTGGGAGATTGCAAATAGGAGAATCACTACAATGCCGATCTATGTAGTGAGACCCTGTAGACCCTATACCACATACATAAAAAAATTTAAAAAGTAAAAGAATATCTAGCCTTTGACCTACTAGTGCCACTTTTATACATGTCTTCTTGGATTAAAAATCGGACCAGAAGTGGTGATGTGCATCTGTAATCACAGCAGGGTGACACTGAAAGTTTAAGTTCAGCCAGGACAATGTAAGGACTTAGGAAGATCCTATCTCACACTAAAAAAGGACTGAGGATGTAGCTCAGTACAGAGGCCCTGGGTTCAAACTACAGTGCCAAAACACAAAACCCCAAACCCAATAGTGTTCTGAACGAAGATGTTCCCTGAAGAGCCAGCCATATCAAACATGAACATAGTGTCCATGAAAAAGATCATATTGCCATTTTGCCAACATGAAGGCAAAAGACCAGGGTGCTGTGTTAAGTAGAAAAAGAAGGATATAAAACTAGAAGCACAGTATGAGCCCAATTTTGTTCAAAAGAATTATACATGCAGAAAAAGTCTGAGGTATTCCTCAGAATGTTAACAGTACTATTGAATTTAGGGCACTATTTATCTCTTTTATGTTTTCCTTAACAATTTTTAATATGGAGTATTTATTAGATAGTATCATATCATTTATTTTTAGATATGACAAATGAAATTTATAAAATGTGGTAATTCTTGAGATACGCATATAGGGACTGGTGAGATGGCTCAGTGGTCTAAAGCGCCTGCTTGGTTAAGCTTGGGCAGCCACAGGGACTGCGGTTCGATCCCCGGCACCAACGCTGCACCAGCCCCACCCCCCCCAGGGCAGGCTGAGCCGGCCAGAACACAAATAAATAAATAAATAAAAATGAGGTTTAAAAAAAATAAAAATAAAAAATAAACTTAAATACACATATAGATACACATATAGATGTCACATTTTCAAAAAATATCTAATATGAATAAAGTTGTACTGCAAGCATGTTCTAGTAAAAATAAAAAAGAAACAAAAGATTACAAAGATACTGGAATATAAACATTAGTTATTTTATCCCATGCTCATTTCAAAGCTTTCATGTCCTTATTTTATGGGTTCTGTTTCCCTGAAGCATAAACTTAGCTCAACAAGTACATATTAACTTTGTAATTGGAAGTCAATACCTTTCAAAAACCCAGTTTATAAAACTGCCCTGTGCCAAGCTGCCGATTCCTTCCTCCTGCTGCCCTTCCTCCTCAGCCCACTGAGGCTCTGTTGCCGAGGGTAGTGGAAAGAGCACCGCCCTGGGAGTCAGAGCGGAAAGCCTCCAGCTTTTGCTCCTGCCACCTCTTCCAACGATGGCACAGCTCTGATGCTCCTCCCTTTGTCCCTTCTGTAGCAGAACCCACCACTCACCATTCTACTGCCTGCTTCTTCCTTCTCTGAGCCTCAGTTTCTCCTCTTGTTTCTTGGCTTTTTTTTTTTTTTTTTTTTTTTTTCCTCACTGGGTCTGGTTGCAATGTGGAGAGAAACCACACGACGGCGCTAGAACCACACTGGTAATAACTTTCTGCCGCTTGGTCCCACCAACGGTCTTGCTAACCTGTCCCACAAAACCACAGCAGGCCTGAGATGTTTCTCTGCAGAAGGAGCCAGAGAGAAGAAATCAGCTCATAAACTCTAAAGACACTTATGCCCTTTTTGTCTTTTCCCACACCACACTGGCCAATGTGACTCTTGGAGCTGCCCACGCTCAGTACCCTGAAGCATAAGGAGGTGAACTGTGGCCTGGCTTTGAGAAAGTCTGTCCCTTTTTGGGCTCAGGTTTTGACCTGCCCTGCAGGGTGTCAGTGATGAAGGCCCCTGGTCATCCACCACTTTCTGCACTCAAAGGCAGCATTTCCTATTCACAGATTTGTGCTCCTGGTCTTAGGAAAGACTTGAGGAGATGCTGCTGGCCTTTCCTGGGGGAGGCAAATTCTTGAGAGATCAGGGCACAGCTGCTGGTCACCATCTCTGTTCAGTGTTTGTCAAAGTGAACTTTATATATTCCTCTCAGGTATAAAGGTGTAGAGGTGACCCACAGAACACTGCATGGCCCTTGGGTTCTGTGAGAGTCCTGGAAGTTTCTGTTCTAGGCCTGTGCCAGAGGTTTGCCTTCACTGAATTCTTTCTCTCCCTCTGTAGAGTTGGTGCTTTGAGAGACCCAGGAGTTGGAGGTATGGGCTCTGGGTCATTAGGAGGTGGGGAGGGAGAAGCACAGTCTTGAGTTCTGGGGACTAGAGGTCAGAGCTGCAGCCTTGTGCTGGACGAAGGGAAGGAGGGATGGCAGAGGCAGGTGGGTTCCTCCAGCGGGGGAGGCAGTTGCCGGAGGACACTCAAGTATGTGCTCCTGGATGTGATGTGCTCTGATGGATCTCTGGGCTGGTCCAGGTGTGAGAGAAGGGGCGTGGGCCCCTGGTCCACCCAGACCCTCTTGCCACAGGGAGACCAAGACTGCAGTATCACCTTCCAGACGTTGAGATGATGGGGTTAAGGCAAACAGTGGGAGATGATGCCTTTCTAAGGATTTGCCTCCCCTCAAAAAGGAGCAGCAGCATCTCCCCACATCTTCAGGAGACCAAGAGTCATTTCTGGGCTGGAAGTCCCACCCCTGGCCTTGCCCTGGCCATCTGCCTTCAGAGCACTTCTGAGAGACACAGGAACCTTGCTGTCTCCTACAAGGCAGCCTGGGCCCCACAGATTCTGTGATACTTCCGTATCTGTTACCACTCAACATCCATCTCTCCAGCTCCCAGGTGAACTCATCGTCCAATTTCCCTCCACCTCTGCTAGCTCTGGGCTCACAATCGCGTGGGAGCGATTGTGTATCAAGTATTATTTTGTGTTTGTTTTTCCACACTGGAAACTTCCTGAGGCCATGGGCTGGGCACATTCACCTCTGTAATCCGCATGCAGTGAGGGGCTGCTGAACAAGTTCATTTGTTTCCACTTAACAAGGTCATGAGGGATCTGTCTCCTTGCTCCACATGAGGCTGCAAGGTTCGTTCTCCCTCATAGAGATGACGGCAGAAGCTAGTGTCGGCAAATAGAAGGATAGCCCGCAAGGTTTGGGTGGGGGAGGGGGGTGTCCTGCTGCATTGTTTTCTTTTGTGGTCCTAGGGATTGAACCCAAGACCTTGCATACTGGAAGATTCTACCACGGACACGCAGGCATGGTGGTGCCATCTGTAATCCCAGTACTTGGGAGGTGAAGGTGGAAGGATGGCCATGAGTTTGAGACCAACTTGGTCTAGTGAGCTCAAGGGCAGCCCAAACTACACAGCAAGACTCAAAAAACAAAAACAAGAGTGGAGCTATGCCGCAGACCTATTTTTAAAAATTTTGAGATAGGATCTCCCCAAGTTGCACAGGCTAGCCTTGAACTTGTGAACCCTCTGGCTCAGCCTACTGAGAGCTGGGATTAAAGGCATGCACCATCATGCCCATAGTTGTATTTTATTTTTTTTAGGGCAGGGTCTATCACTACTAGATCAGACTCATAGTGATCTGCCTGTTTACAGCCTCCCAAGAGCTGGGATTACAGGCAAGCGCCATCACACCCAGTCTCAATTGCCAGGGGTAGGGCCAGCATGGCAGGCCCGTGGATTGAACCCCTGGCCTCTGCACCTGCTTTCAGGCACTTTAATCCACTCAGCTATTTGACCGGCTCTTCACAGTTGTATTTTAAAGAAATAAAACATGTATGTTCAAGGAGTCACACTTACACAAGACACTTAAAAACTTCATGTTACATATCCACCCTTACACAGTGTAGCACACAGAATTAGAACTGTACAAGACACATTTTCAGCCTTAAGTGGCTGGGAAGAGGCAGTGATACAGCCCTGCGGGGGACAGAGAGGCCGAAAGCCACCCATGTCCTGAGAGTCCCTTCCAAACCTGGCCTTCGCCAGTGACTGATTTAGAGTTCTGGGGACAGCAACAGATCAATCCAAAAGGCAGCCTGCTTCAACTGCAGCTTCTGCTGGGAGAACATATGGTAGGCCTGGCCCTCTGTCCCTGCCAGGCCTTGGTCAAGTGACCCCAGCCGCTTCTGGGTGTCTTGATGAGCCACTGGGCTTGGGGGTCTAAACCTTTTGTACTGGGACTGCTGCCGAAGCAAAGGCCCAAGGGGCTCCACCTGTGGACATGAGGCCCTTTCTGGAAGCTGTCCACACTCTGGCCACTGAGGGTCACTGCTGAGCCCAGAATGCCCTGTGGTGAGCAGTCCAGCTTGCCTAAAGACTCACAGCTTCTCTTAAAAATTCACTTTCCTATCAAGGTCTGCTGTATCTCTCTAGGATGCCCTGGACTGAAGGGCCTCAGAATGACAGGCAGCGTGTGCTGTCCCCACAAAGCCTCTTTTCTAACTGTGGATACCATCTTGTGCTGCACTGCCAAGAGGGTCCTTGACTGCTCTGTACTCAAGGACAAAACTGTTGAAGTCATCAGGCATTGTAACCAATAATGGAGCCAGCAGAGAAGGGAAAGAAAGAAGGAAAGCAATCAAGCAAGTAGGGCCCCAAACACACCCCTGTGGTTCTGAGCAGCAAGGCCTGTTGCTGGCTGGAGGCTGTGTTCTGAGACCCAATGCTGAAGGCAAGATATTTCATGGCTTTTTGTCCCTCATGAAAGAAATTCAGCTCATTTTTCCCCCTCCATTAATTGGCAGTGGATAAAAAAAATTTTAAAAAGGCAAAACAAAAACCAAACGAATGCCAGTAACTGAATGTGACTGCTTCTGAAAGGGAAAAGCTGTTTCAATTGTTAGATGTCCAAGAAAACACGAACACACGCCGACAGAGGAAATGGCCACAATTCGAGGAAGAAGAGGGAGAGGTTCATAAAATTAAAGAAAAAAATTCCTTTTAGCGGCTACCGTCCCATACGCTGGCTCCCCTGCTGGCCTCAGTCTGGGAGGGAAGTAGACTAAAGGAAGGGAACAGAAGGTCCCAGGAATTCTTAGAGAGGCAAAGACAAGGCCAGGGGGTAGAAGGCCTAGCCTTCTCGCCCTCCACAGGTGCAGCCTTTTCTGAGAAACTGGCTCTGGCTGGTGGCCCCTAGAGACAGCAGTGTGGCCAGGACTCTGAGGAAGTGTCCCTGGAAACTGAACCTGACCTTGCCAGTGGGAGGTCACACACCCTGCAGCCAGAGGGGCTCCCTGCCCATCGCATCTTCACCCGATTCCAAGGAGCCAGATGCCCTTGTGGGTGAGCCCAGCTCCAGACTCCTTCTGCTCACTCCCCAGTCTGGCACTGCCAGGCACTGCCCTCACTCCCTGCTCTGGGAAGGACAAGTGAATATTAAAGGTTGGGTTACCAAGGGAATAGCTTTGGCTATAAATGGCTAAACTCCCTCCCAAATGTAGCTTTTATTCTGCTCTGCCCTAACCTGACAGGCGGCCCCAGCAAGTCTTGCAGCCCGTTCAGTAGCAGGCAGCTGCTGTTGCTGGGTGGGACTTGGATGACAGGGGATGGGGTAAGTCACCATATTAGCATCTGCCTGAGTGTGGGGGAGGTATTCTGCTCTGGTCAAGGCCAGAGCCTTGGTGTACCTTGTGGAATGTGGGTGTTTTACCTGGGTGCAGGGAGCAATGCCGACCACTATCCCTGACCTGAGAGGCCAGGCTTCTGCTCTACCCAGGGAAGGGCAGTAGTGAGGGATTGCAGAACCAGAAAGAGCACTGGCTTCAGAACTTACTGTGCGTGACCTTGGAGAAATTACTTTCTGTCTGAGCCTCGCTTTACCCCATGTTAAAACATCTCACAAAGCAACACTGGCCAGATAGACAATTAGGGGAATTCTTCTTTGAGACAAATCTCACTATGTAGTCCAGCCTCAACCTCACGGTGATCCTTCCACCTCAGCCTCCCAGGTGCTGGGGTTAAAAGTGTGTGCACCACGCCCAGCCTAGGAGAACCCTTTTTAGATTGCTGGGTACTATACCTCTCAGAGGTAAAACAGACTTCCTGTCAGCAGCCACCCTGGCAAGAGATCTTTTTTTCTCTTTTTTCTTTTGTATTTTAGGGAAGGGTCTACAGGGTGTTCAGGGTCTCACTCTAGATTGGACTTGTAGTGACCTACCTGTTTACAGCTTCCCAAGAGCTGGGACTATAGGCGCACCACCATGCCCAGTCTCAATTGCAGCTCAGTGAGCCCTGAGAGCGGGGCTGGCATGCCAGGCCCGGGGATCAATCCCCTGGCCCCCTGTGCCTGCTTGCAGGTGCTTTAATCTGCTGAGCTATTTGGCCAGCCCTTGAAAAGATCTTGATCAACTTCTAGGCTGGAGCCTGAACCCTCTAGGCATCATCCCAGGTTCCTTTGTGCTTCTCTGTGCCTCTGACTGCTTCGGCCCAGTCCCCACAGTGGCCATTCATTCAGGTGTCCAGAGCCCGAGGAGACCTGAGTGGTGCCTCTGATGGTTCCCCTCCACAGAACCTGTCACAGCAGCAAGCCAGAGATGAGCCTTGCTGAGGAAAGAAGCCTGAGGGCAAGCGCTGCCCCCCACAGAGCCCATGTGGAATATAAAAGGAGTAAGAATGTATATTAAATGACTATTTTATTTACACACCCTATTCATAAATAATTGCATCCTCTTTTTGACTGCACAATATCTTGAAGATCTAATGATTACACCAAGACTAAATATAGCGGGAGCTTGCGCGTGCGTGTGACCATAGGCTTGCACACACACGTCTGTGCTCACGCACACTCACAGATACTCCACACCACAGAGAGCTGGCTGGGCCCCTGGGCTGGCCCAGCCACCCTCTGCCTCCCAGGACTGGTGGGTGGGTGGGTGGGAAACTTTGCAGTACACAGGTGTGAGTTCCTGACAGTTGGAGAACAAAGAGATGCAGCCCAGGGAGCCCCAGCTCCAGCCTTGGCCCCGCCGGCCAGGCCCCAGCAGAGCTGCTGCCTTTGTTCACTCTGGAAGGCATCTCTTTGGATTGCAAATATTTAATTCACAGAAACTCTAGGGGGGAGGGGGGGGTTGCGGACTGGGGTAGTGTGTGGCCTCCCTCAGCCTCCACCCAGGCCTTCTCTAGCCCCAGTCAGTGACAAAAAGCACTCTAAGACATGCAGTGGTGTGCTAGTACCATACACACAACACAAACTGGACACAGCTGGCAACAGGGTGGGCTTTGTCCGTGCCCTGACAGCTTCTCCAAGTCTTTGGCTCTGTCACAGAGCAGGGAGGGACTGGTCCATTCACAGGGTCCGCACAGCCACAGGATACAGGAGGGACAAGTGCTCAGCTCCTTTGATGGGTAGCTTTCTGGTGGTGTAGTAGTGGATGACTTCTGGGACACTGTCGAATGGAGGGCTGTTCTGACCCAGAACATATTTCTCTTTGGTTTTGGCCAGTTTCATGTGCATAAAGCCCTGGTTGCTCCTGTGAACAAAACAGAGAGGTCAGCAGGATCCAATCATTGTTGGGGGCTGAAGGTAAGGTGAAGTAAGCTGAGGGGGGCAAGAGCCTTTGTTGCGTGCCACTCAGTTTTACTCCCTGGCACAGAAAGAATGCTTGTTCCCTGAGAACCTTCCTCCCGACACTGGGGCCAAGTGCCTGCTAGGATGCCAGGACTCTTGGGATACCTGGGAGAGAAGAGATCCCAGATAAAAAGCAGCTGTGAGCTGTACCTTTCTGGGACAGGACTAGTACAGGGCTTGCTGCAACACTGCTGTAGCCCTGCTATGAGAGTCCTCCTGTCAGAGAGCTTTTAGAGGGCCTTGATGTCACAATGCAGACCCCTGGGAAGCCTTGCCTGGTGGATACAGGATATGCACACTCACATCCCCAGTACCAGTAAGTAGGCAGGGCAAGAGTCACTGCATGGCTGCCAGCTGAGGAAACTGTGGCAGAAATGGCAGTGAGGGGCTTTCCCTTTGGATAGTGGGAGCTCTCACTTGCAAGGGGCCACTGTGCCTGGGACTATACTCCTAGCTTCCCTTGGCTCCAGTTAGCCACATGACTAGCTGCAGCCAGCGACTGCACGCAGAGTGTGTGTTCTCTCCCAGAATGCCCCAGCCAAGGCTTTTCCCTCTGGTTCCTCCAAGATTCAACCATTTCCTCTGCCAGGCTGTCTTTCAGGCTCCCTCCAGCACAGTGCCTTCCTGCCTGTGATTGTGACCGCTCTCAGTCTAGCCTTGCCTCTGTAGTCACTTGTTTTCCTAAACTGCAGTTACTTAGCCACTCTCCAACTTTCCCCTGAGAGCACCATGACCAAAGGATGAGGTCTCTGTGACCACTCTACTTGGGTTCAGATCTGCCTGGGAGGGGCCACCTAAAGTGTCTGGAGGGAAGAGCAGTGGTAAGTTTTTCAGAGGTAGGAGCAGAGCCCCCTGTGTACTCCTAGGCTCCTACAGCGTGTCCTGCATCAGCACTGGGAGTGGGTGCAGCTCAGAATGGCCAAGGCCACAGTCTAAGCACCGTGGTCCTGCAGTGAACCCACAGTGCTCCCAGCAGACCCCTCCCATGTCATGCCCCAAGCTCCACCCACACTGGCTTACGCTCACCTCTGTCACCCTGCCTTCCTACACAGCTAAGCCTTGCCTTTGATGGCTCCGCTGCTACTTCTGCAAACTTCCAAACCAAAGTCCAATTTACTAACTGTCGTTATTTGGTTAGAAAGCTGCTTCTGCTCAATCTCCCTGGACACAGGTAACTTGGAGTACCCTAAGACCTGGCTTGTGGGGGCCCACAGTCAGGCCAGCAAGGCTGAGAACATGTGGACACAGGTGTGTGGCCTTTCTGCACTCTAGCTCCTTCCCTGTGCTCCCACAGAGGACACTGGAGGACTTAAACACATCATCTTCAGGTGGGACTGGGCCTCCAAGCATGGCTCTAGAATACCATTTTCAAATGAACAGAATAAATGCTTAATGAAGTGCAGATACTGAGCAACACATCTGCTCATAATAATGTATTCAGAAATGTCACCCTTGGCTTAAAGGAAATCGCTCAGAGAGCAATTACATTTCAAGAGAGAATAACTCCCGCGCAGAACTAAAATTTAAATCAAGATTTTTTTTTCAAGCCTGACAATGCTCTAATTACAGAGCCTGTGGCAAGTTCTGCTTCTCAGTGACGGGTCACTTCACCAGAGAATTGCCTGGCTGCGACTGAGGAGCAGGATGCATGCTTCAGGCCCTCAGAAAGGCAATGGCGAATGGGTTCAATGGAAAGGGCCAAGGACCTGCCTGTCCAGTAGGACCTAGCAGGCAGTGAGTGCCTACTGGAAAACCACTGGCAGCGCTTCACCAAGGTGCTGAACGTACATGGCGCAGAGCTGGCAGGCTGGAGTGCTCTGCGCTCACGGGCCCTGCTCAGGCAGGACTAGAGGACAATGGGAGTGTGGGGTCAGCACAGGGACCTGGGGTAGGAAGAAGGCTATGGCTGTGATATATCACTTCCCTCAGTGTGTGCTGACTGGTGTGTCATTTGGAGGAGCCAAACCATGGGGACCATGAGGCTTTTTTTTTTTCTTTTTTGGGGGGACCGGGGACTGAACTCAGGTTCTTAGGCTTGCCAGGCAAGAACTGATTCTACTAAGCTAGATCCTCTCAGATCTGCGGCTGGGGAGGGAAGTGAAGGGCTCCTAACTGGGAGGCTCCCAGACTATCAAGCTCTGCCCAACTGCCTTATGAACCTATTTCATCTTCAGGAAGGTTAGGGAATTGGGCACAGTGGAACACGCCTGGAGCCTGAGGCAAGGTGATCGTCAAGGCCAGTCTGGGCTATATAGTGAGTTCAAGGCCAGCCTAGACTACAGACTGAGACTTTGTCTCAAACCCAAAGATATTGAGGAAAGGAACTTGCATGGTTAAATGGGCTGAGAGAACAGTTTTAGTCAGGCATGACAGCACATGCCAGTAATCACAGATACTCGGGAGGTTGAGGTAGGAGGATCTCAAGTTTGAGGCCAGCCTAGATGACTACAAGACCCTATCTCAAAGATAAATGAACAAAAAGGGCTGGGGAATCTAGTTCAGTGGTAGAGCAGTTGTCTCGCATGCAGAACACTGGGTTTCTTTCTTTTTTTTTTTTTTTTTAATTTAATTCTGAGTATTGAAAATAAAAACAAAAACCAGGATGTGTTTACACCAGATTATTCTTCTATCAACCAGTGACAGTGATGGTGGCAATGGTTCTGACAAAGCCACAGGTGAAAGCCAATCCCTCCTCCATTCCCAGGCTAGGCACTTGCAGTTCTCTTTGCCTCCACTGTTGACCATAGGCAAGGCAGCGGCCAGGCTGTGCCCCCTCTCCTAGTCTCCTGTGTACCCCACAGCCCACTGGCTCTCATACGCAGCCAGCATACAGAAGGGCAAGGTCAGCGATAAAGCATCTCATCAATCCAGAGCCTCTGAGAGTATGTCCAGGCCTAGTTCCCCGGGCTTTTGTTGTAAACAAAAAGCAGGAGCATGTCCAAGAGTATGGAGGCACAAATAGGGAAGTTGACAGGTCCAGTGACATAGCAAGAGGCAGTGGCACAAGATCCCTCTCCTGGGGGTTTTTCCTGGAGCTGATGCTCCCCACCTCAGACCTCAGCATCAGCCAGACCCAGTGGGCTGGGCCCAACCTAACCCTCTGAGCTCCCTGTCAGGCCAGGCAGGATGGCAGTCAGAGGCATCAGAGCCTGCCTGCACCAGGATGTCCTTCACACTGAGCCTGTGTCCACAATGCCCACCTCACAGAGAAGACGGGATTAAAAGAATATTACACACACACACACACACACACACACACACACACACACAACTGTCCCAGTGATCAGGAAGGCCGTGGCCTGATGATGAAGCCCCTAGCTAAAAAGTCAGGTGGTGGGCACCCCCCAGCTCCCCAAAGGTTCCCCAGTCCTGAGAGGCTCTATTAGTCCTACACCATCACAAACATCAGGTGAGGCCTTACCCACACACACACACAAACACACATACACACAAGAGACGTGTTGTAACACTGCAATCTTAATCGGAAACAAGATCCCCATAAACGAGGTACCTCCTAATAACAGTTGAAGATTTAAAAATTGCTGCCAGTTGAGAGTAGTGGTACATGCCTATAATCCAAGCACTTGGGAGGCTGAGGCAGGACTGCCAAGAGTTCGAGGTTAGAATGGCCCACTCAATGAGCTGAAGACCAGGCTGAACTACATAGTCTGTCTCAAAAAAAAAAAAAAAAAGTTGCTAGAGCTGGGCATGGTGGCACACACCTGTAGTCCCAGCACTTGGGAGGCTGAGGCAGGAGGATTGGTGTGAGTTCGAGACCAGCCTGGGCTAAAAAAGTGAGCTCAAGGCCAGCCTGAACTGCATAGTGAGACCCTGTCTCAAAAAGACAAAAACAAACAAACAAACAAACAAACAAACAAAAAGTTGCTACCAATGATGGTTTTAGCAATGCTCAATACTGCACAAAAGATGCCAATATAGTGAATGAAAAATTTAAATTTTTGTAGTGAACAGAGAGATGAGGCGACAAGGGATATACCCATGGAGGCCATGCTGCCTGTAAACATGTTTTTAGAGCTAGAGGCAACCATGAGATCACCTCTCACTCTCTCTATCTTGCAAGGAAATGAGGCCAGGGAGATATACAACCCTGGTCCAAGGCACACAGCAAGGGGGCTGCAGGAACAGCTCAAACCCAAGCCCTTGCAGCCAAGGACAGGTGGGCTGATCTCCTATTCAAATAGCATGGGCACTGTGGTTCTCCTTGGGAAGTACCAGGTCCCTGGGAGCTCTGACATGCTCTTGCTTTGATCCCACCACCTGCCAAGCTCTTGTATCGGCCTTGTCTCCTTTGATCGGACATTTTGCCAGAGCAAAGTTACAATTAGGGGTGCTGCTGGTGGGTGACCTGTCTAATGAGTCTCGTAAGGCCATGGAGGTGGGGATGTGGGACTGTTACGGTGTTCATCATCATCATAAAAAGCACCTCCTCGTCACTGGGAATAGCAAGCATGCCAGGCATGCCAGCCTAATAACAGGCCCCACCTCGCCTCCTAATCATGAGCTTTAATAAAACATCACTCAGCCCACAGCTGCCGGCCGAGTGGGGCGCGAGGCCTCACCTCTCGCTTTTAGACCTAATTGCTTGATGCATATTTCATGAAGAATCCTGGGTAATAGTTATGTTAAATCGTTTCTTTTCATGATGAAATGACTTAAAAACACTTGCATATAATATTTATGCGGGAGAAGGAAAGAAATGGCCCTTTGGGACTATCACGTAGGCCCCGGTTACAGCAGTCCCACATACAAAAGGTTTCTGGCTCAGCAGGGCCTAAGAGGTGGCTGGGAGCTGCTTTTTTTTTGACCCAGATATCTCAACAACATTGTACCTCAGTTTAAACTATCCATGGCTCTCCACTGCCAACGCACATTTAAGGACATCTGCGCTTCTCAAATCCTCACAGGGCTCATGGCACCAAGTGGAGTAGTCTGTGGCTGCATGTGACATTATTTAAACTGTGTGAAAACTCTTAAGTTGGTTTATAAATGGGGATAGGGCATGTGCCTGGTCTCATGAGCCAGGGTAGAGCCACTATTTGAACCTAATCCTACTGGATGAGCCTGTGTTCTCTTAGCCTCAGAGCTGTACCTGCCACTGCAGTCTCATCTTTCCCTGTTTGGCTCTTCAACCAGGAATACCCAGGTTTTCAGGTAGGTCTGTGGACACTTTCTGCCCCAAGAAATGGCTTCCTAGTGGCTCGTGATGTCCCAAAGTCAGGAAGCCTATTTTTACAGAGATGTTTTTTCAGCAGGCTGAGCCTCTCTCCTTCCATCAGTTACCTAGCTGAGGTCTGTCCAGAGCCAGAGAACTAAGGCTCCACCTCACCCCAACCTCTGCATTCTCCCTGCTTCCTAGAAGCTCCAGAGGATGAGCTGGAGGCTGTGCTACCCTGTCAAGGAGGAGCTGTCTACTTCAAATTCAGATGCAGTGGTCCCTTCTGGTCAGCACTGATGCCCAGTTCAGCCTTCAGACTGGCAGAGTGGGCTCAGTGGGTAGCAGAGTCATGGGTAGCTCCTAAGGGGCAATCATGAGGTGGGCACAAAGGCACATGTCCCTCAAGTCATGAAAAGTCTTGCCCATTTGATCCCCAGCCTGCTGTGCTGGCCTCACCCCCTGGGGGCGTGCTGATACAGAGACTGGATGTGGTGGTATGCATGTAATCTGATCTGTGTAGTGAGACCCTATAGACCCTGTACTAAATACATAAAAGAAAAGTCTTGTCCAACAAGGCCATAGGGAAGAATGGGCCAGATGCAGCTTTCTTGAGGATTCCTCTTCCAGGTTTAAAGACATAGACTTGAATGTGAAACCAGTTCCCTTTCTAAATCAGGTCCTCCAGAACAGTGAAGGAGTGAGCCTCTGCCTAGGCTCTCCACTCTACTCAGGGGACTAATAGTCACATTTTTTCTTCTGTTGGACCATTTTAAACAATTGAATCTTACATTGTAGAAAGATTCCTGGGGCCAGATAAGTAGAGATAAAGAATGAGCTTGAGCATTTAAAAACGCACGCAGCAATTGTTATAGCTTTATCTAGATAATCCCTGCAAAACCTCATGCAGTCATAGGTGGAGCTCTTCAGTGGTGGCTGTATCCAGAGTGTGTGATGCTGGGATTAAAGGTGTGAGTGCTACCTGCACTAAGGAGGTAGGAGGGCTGGATAAGAATATAAGACACAATAGAGGGCTGTTGTGGTTCACTCCTTGTCACTCAGCAGGTGGGATCAAGTGAGCCAGGTATGCCACATCTGAAGAAAGTCTGAGGGCTGGGCTTTGCAGAGGTTAGGCAAAAGATATTCTCAGGGATAAGCACCAGAAACTGTGTGTGTGTATGAAGGGACACATGGCTTTTTAGGTGAAAGGAGCTAGGGACTAGGGTCCATTCAGGCTGGACTGGAGAGGAAGCTAGAGACCAAGCCTGGGCAGGGAAGCACTAAGTCTCAGGATGCTTAGGGATGGTGGTGGACATAACCCTGGGCTCAGGACCACCCAGCTAGGCTAAAGTCCTCCTGCGTCTCCTGAGCTGCACTTGGCTGTGCTTTCTCCTTCCCCTGTAAAATGAGCTCTTCCTGCCTTCCTGAGTTCTGAAGTGGACAGCGGGTGAGCGAGCCTTGGCAGGTGCTGCAGTCCCACTGAGCACGCAGGACATCATGGGTGCCTGGTTAGAATTTACTTATTTATTTATTTATTCTGCAGTACTGGGGATTAAACTTAGGACCCTGTGCTTGCCAGGCAAGCACTTATTCTACTGAGCTATCTCTCCAGCCCCAGGTGCCTCCTTAGATAGTTTTGCTCCTTGGCAGTACTCAGGTAAGCATGGCAGGGAACCAGACTGGCAAGATACTACAACACAAGATGTTCTTTTTTCTTTTTTATGACAAGTAATACTGGTACAAACACAGGACGGGGGCTTAGCATCCTGATGTGGGCTCTCATGTACTCCTTGGGCAGAAGCTGCTGCCTATCCAGTCGCTTGGTTGCAGCCTGTCTGGGCTAAGCACTGTTGTGTCTTCCCGCGTGTCTGGTCTGATGTTTGTGGCCACATTGGTAGCCCAGAAGTCACAGATGGCCAGGTAGCCCCATGTGCAGTCTGCCCCATTGCTGAGAGACATGGAGCAGGTTGGGCAACAGTGGCAGGGTATTTATTGCTCTGAGATCCATTTCCCAAACATTAAATAGATATCATGATCCTCTCTCTAAAGCATGTTGTTCTACCCAAAATACACATGCAAGATGTTAGGCAAAAGACATCCACAGGGGTAAACAGGGAGAAGGGGTAAGGAGGAGAGGTTGCTCTGCTGAAATATGTCCATGAGCAGTCTCAGGTATTCATTAAGGGCCTACTATGTGTGTCACTCTATATTCTACACTTCTCTGGGACATAAGATGCCACCGAGAGGCTGTAAAAAACCATTTGGTTCCCCGCTTGCATTTCAAGACAATACAGAGGAGGGCAAGGACTTAGGAGTGCTTCTTCCTGAGCTTTCAACCTGGGCGTCAGAGGGTCCTGCCAGGACCGAGGTGCTGTGTGAGCACTGCCCGCTCCTAGGCACACACAGTGTGGGCCTCCTTAGTCTTCCTGGTTCCACTTTCCTGGCAGGGGCATCTATGCATCAACACAGGGCACTCATGAGTCTGGCAATGATAGGGACATGATTTCCACCAAGCCCCAGATCCAACAGACAGTTTTACTTAACCAGAAATGAGAAGGAAGATGCAAAGGGGCCCTTTAAAATCCACAAGTGAAAACACATGACCCACTCAGCAGCTGCTTCATCTAACCTGACCATATCTTTCACCTTGCTGGCATTTCAGAGGCATACAGTTAACTGTGACCACCAGCCACTCTGGCCATTCACAAATCACGTGAATGACAATGGCTCCCAGTAGAAAAAAAACCCCAACAGTTCTTGGGAACTTGCGCCTCAGTTTCCTCATATGTGAAATGGACAATAGTTTACAATGTTTCTCCCAAAAGAGAAAAGAGCTGTGAACTAAGGCATTAGGAGTGGGGGTCCCAGCCTTGGCTCTCATGCTCTTAGGCTTCCATTTCCTCATTTCTACAAAGGAGATACTGGACAGGAGGACCCCTGAGGTTCTACCTTAAAGCCTGATGCCCAGCTGCTGATATCATGTGATGAGGAATAAGAAACTACTCAGATATTGAACAAAAGCCCCACCTGCACTGCAGGCATGCAGAGTCCCAAGGCTGGAAGAGGAGTAGAGTGCAGGTTTCTCAAAGAGGCAATTTCTTCAGCTGTGCCACAGAGAGCTGTAAGGACTCTGGGAAGGCTGAAGCTCTCTGAACTGCTCTGGAGCCAGAATCGGCCTTTAACGTGTTCCTCAAAAGATTCTAATGCATACTCATGTTTGAGACCCACCACTCTAGTTCCACCTGACGAAAGAAACTATGATATTGACAGCATTTGGTGTTGCTTACCCTCAACACTAGGGAAACTCATTCCCTACCAAGACACCCCTTTCCACCCTGGACAGCTCTGCCGTGGCATGTTCACCCACAGGCTGAACTGAAATATGACTCACTATGGCTGCTGACAGTAGCCCGTGCTGACTCTGGCTTCTGCAGGGCACTGCTGCTCCTCTTGCCCTAGAAAGGCCCCTAGAGACAGGAAGGCAGAAGCAGGAGCAGTCCACTATTTCACTTCAGATATCCTCACAAGGCACAATCTGCTGTCTTTTCCTATCTGAGTCACCCTTGCTGCTCACATGCCAGGTGCCTGTAACTGGACCATGCCCCTTCTAAGTCTGTCTAGCTTGCCCTCAGGCCTGCTGCCCAGATACTCCACCATTAATGTAGGGTGGCTGAGTCCACCCCTCTCCTCCCTCCTAATCCCAAAGGACAGGCAGGGTCTTATGGACACACACATTATCAGGTATAGGAAAACTCTCTGATCCTGCCCCAAACAAATCAAAAGGGGCTAAGGGACTTGCATCCAAGAGCACTAAGAAGCATAAATCCATTGACTCTGGCAACACTTGCAAGATTTAGAAATGCACTTCTAAAAGGTCATTGTCACTCCTCTGTAGTCAGAGCTCTGGAGGGCGAATCTTTTCGTGTTGGACATTCTGGCAGCTTCCTGACAACCCCTTTCCACAGGGTGGAGAATTTTCTCAAAATTAAATCTCTAGCTCTTTGCTCTCTTATGAAATTGATTTCTGCCTTGATACACAACAAAGCTCTCATTTTATTTTTTGGCTAGGGGTTGACCACGTTAATTACAGGTTTTTTCAGCATGGCTGCAAGTAATTTAGTTCCAAAGTTATTTGCTATCAGAACTGATTGCTTTTAAAAAGCACGACTCCCATAAAAGAAAGTAAACTATAGCTTCTCTCTAGATGTTTTTGGTTAAAATAAGGACAGTGCTGAACATCAAAAGTGTTTTCCTAGCCTAAGAATCTGAATTCAAAATGCGTTAGCATGTTGGAATGAGATCTGAGACTGGAGTTTGGGGCCCAGGTCACATGGTCCCAGATGATGGGCATCAGAGGTTTTACCAATGCTGTGTCAGAGCTCATACGCCACTCTAGTTTTCAGATCACTGTCACTGGCACCATCCTCCCTGCCTCAAAGGATTCTCTGTACAAGCCTGTTCTAGTTGCTTCCTTACACCAGGAGCTGGGGACTCCAAAAAGCCTGCCTAGTCCCACCCAAAAGCTGTCTTCCTGTGAGATGTGTCCAGTACACAGGTTGCTCTTTGGGAAGCTGCAAGGTGGGGGATTGTAAAAGGAATGTAGGACTGAGACAGTTGGGGGCTGGCATGGCCATGGGTGAGGCACTGGCCTTTCTAAGCTTTTGTCTTTGAGAGACAAAGTGAGGATCCTCTGAGGAGCTGGAAATCACACACTGGGCCTTCCAAGTTCACCAGAGACTCCCTGACCACCGTCTTACTTATGTTCCATGACCATCCTGGTAGGTAGAGATTATCATTCCTTAATCCAGATGTAGAAACTGAGGTCACAAAGTTAGCAAGACGCAAAATGAGGTTTTGAACCCCAGATTCTAGTTCCAGACAGTCCACTCCCTTGGCCACAACACTCTGTGGTCTTTTTCTACTGATCACCCCAATTAGACTATCCCAAGTAACAGGCACAGAGAGAAGTCACCATAAATAAGAGCTCAAGAGAACATGGAAACCAAAACTGGGTATCCTAACTCCATAGCCAATGAGCTTCCTGCTGTCTCCTTTCACAATAATAAAACTATTATGAAGGAGATTCACTGGGGAAAATCCAGAAAGCATAAATAAGCAAAAAGACAACATTACCAAGCCCTTTCACCACTCACAAACAGCTATCAGTCTGTTACGGTGCCTTCCTGTACCCCACCTCCCACTCCCCATGTGGTACATGGAGTACCCCAGGGCAGGCTGGCGTGAATTCTGTAACCTGCTTTTATTACAATCATGGCTTATTTTGGATCTTGTCATTACATATTTTCCTGAATATAACTTCCAAAGGTGTCCTGAATACCTCCTACCCTGCGCCTGGCCTTCCAGTGGTGGAAAGACACACTCCCAAAGAAGTCCGTAGCCACAAAAAGGTCCTTACCTAGTGGAAGCTAGATCACTCCAGAATGTAAACCCCAGGACCACAGTCAATAGCATCAGCTATTAGAGGACAAATTTAGAAAGTAGGGCCCCAAGTTTATAAAGTCCCCACTGTAATTTAGAAATTAAAATTGGGTGGCATTTTATAATAGCCACCCTAGCTAATGTGGAACCGTGGGGAAGGGGACACTGCAGGGGCCTCCCCTCTAATCTTAAACCTCTCCATCCATATACCTTGTTGTTGCTTCCCCAAGAGACAGTCTCTGGTTTTCTCCTTTTAATTTTCTTCATCCTGAGGCCCTACTTCATTGCTATCACTTCCAAGCAGCCTTCCAGGATACTACTAATATGACCAACTTTCTCCCTTTCCTCTGTCATAGTGCTCCCTACCTCCCTATGTCCTCGTCCAGACAGTGAGTTTAGAGCCTGATGAGTCTTTCTCTCCGTGCCAAAGGTCTGCTGCCCAGGACAGCTGTACTGCAGGCCTGTTTGTAAGCCCTACCTGGAAGTTGCACCAAGAATGTGGCAGGTGGAACCCTAGGTCTTCAGCAGTATGTGGATTTTCAAAAGAAAAATAGCAGGAGGAAAAAGAAAAAAAGAGGTTCTATTTAAAGCTTTTCTAATAAGCCGGCTTCGCCAAACCCAATTGCTTTTGATATTCCTCTCAGGTGAAGTAATCTTAAAAAAAAAAAAAAAATCATTATTAGAAGTGGCAAATCATACTCACAACTAGCAGGACAGAGGCTCTCACTGAGGAAGGTACCTGGAAACAAGTGGTCTGGAGGCACCAAGCAAGACTGGAATGTGGTGACCCCTGTGCCTGTGGAGGGCTAGGGTGGCCTGTGTGTGATGTGCCCTCCACACCCACTTGTACAGCAAAGTAGTTTTCATGGTTTTGGCATTTGAACTATGGGAGCAAAGGTGAGGGCTGTCAAATCTGACATTAGATTTTTACAAATTTACCTCAGATACCATAGTAACATTTCTGTAGAAAATGAGAGGAGGAAGTATAGTGCTTCCAGGCATAGGAGTTGGGACAGGTAGATCCTACCAGTACCCTGTCTCAGAACCTCCAGAAGGTCCTTTCCTTTTTATTAGACCTCAGTTTTTCCCATCTTAAAGACCTTGCTGGCTCTAACTGCTAGGTAGTATTAGGAACAGTCAAATCCTGAAATTTGACATTGGGATTTTACTCTATGAAGCTGGTTCGAGATCCACCAAATGCTTCTAGGAGTGGGCACTCATATTTTCTCTGGACTTGCTCAGTGTTTGCTCAGCTCAAAGCAAAATAAACCCTACATCACACTTTCCTGAGGTCAGAACGAATTCTCTGCAAATAACCCTGTCTGCATTTGCACAGCATCTCAGCATTTGTAAGAGCTTTAAATCCAGAGTTCTTCCACCTCAGGGCTGAAAGGCTCAGAATCGTGAGTGCTAGTGACCCTTTGCCAGGACTCCCTTGCACTGACAATGGACACAAGGTCTGTGGCTATTCTCATGACTATCCTACGACCCTCTCCGAAGTCCTCAGCCACCCTGTTCCCATGTAGTTTTTGCAAAAATTTTATTAAGTCATATTTACAAGATGTTGGAAATATGGTTGAAAAGAGATGTTTTTTCCTCATTTTGAGAGATAGGCCCACTGCCTCCAAAGGGAGCTGTCCCAGGCCACTAGAGTTTTCCTGGTGACACACAGGCAGTTGGAATGCCGCCCCCAGTGACCGAGCTGCATGGGCAGATTGATGTGGACTGATATAAGATAATTAAAAACTGGCTGGAAATGTAATCAGAGAGGCTCAGGCGCTACAGAGGACAGAGAGCTCTCAGGGGAACAAAGGGCACAGTGACATGTCTCGTTGGGCTGGGGGGATAGAGCAGGCTGAGGGGGGATAGAGCAGGCTGAGGAGGGAATCCCTCCCTAACCACTGACTGGTACATCTGGCATAGCCAGGCTGGCAGGTACTCTGGGCATGAACTGGTGGGGTGAAGCAGAGTAATAGGCATCTCTTGCCTCTGGGTCTTGAGCAAAGGTTAGGAAGGGGAAGCTGAGTGGGGGGAGTCTGCTTTCTCATACCATTCCTGCTGTGCTTACTGTTTTCTCCCCGTCTTACAGTCTGGTCCCCACAAGCCAGACCACAGGCTTTAGGTCTCTGGGCTTACTAATGTCAACAATGTGTGAAAGAAAGTGCCAGACAAATGTCCTCCTCTGGCACCAGTTCTCAGGCTATCATGTCCAGAGAACAGCTTGGACCCTGCTTGAGAGGAATGGGATGGCTTCTGCTCAGAAACTTCACAGGGCAAAAAGGTGTGAGGCCACACTAAAATCCTAGCCCTTCACTCATTAATCCTGACATAGTGTAACTGCCCCTTTCTGTATTCATGATAATGAAGGCAGTAATTCTTGCCCCACTCATCACAGCTCTGGAGCTTCCTAGACTCGGTACCCTGTGAGGCACCTTGCACATACTGTCTCACTGACCAGTTCAGCAACCCACAGCAGGTGGTGGGGCAGGACTCATCCACCTGCTCTGCTGAAGATTAAACTGAAAACAAACTGGGGTGTACCTGAACCCCTCTCAGAGAGGGTGAACCAAGGGCCTGCAACTGGTCCAGGGTCCTTAGCTGGTCAGGTGAGGTAGGATTTGAATTTGAATGTCCTGGGAACCAGACAGGGCTCTTCCCACACTGTCCACTCAGATTCTCCTAAATCTGCATGACGTTGAACTCAGGACCCAGGAGCAGCGAGGTCTGAACAGGAGGGCATCCACTTGGGGAGCTCTTTCCCACTGTAAAATGCCTTTCCTCAGTTATCTTAACTAAAGAGGACTGGCATCACTGAGTGTTCCTTTCATTCTGCAAGGCCTCTGCACAAGCCAAATCTTGCTGTTCTCACTTGGTTCCTTGCAAGGAGCAGCTAAGGTGTGGGTTTGCCTAGAGCAGCAGATTCTAATTACGGCATTTCCTTTAAACTTTCGTAAAGGAGAAAATATCGAGCACACTGAGCACAAAGCTCACCTGCCTCCATCAGCCATAAAAGGATATGAAATTCTTCATGGAAGGAGAGCAAAGAGGGCCCCCTCAAATGCAGGTAGAAAACAGGGCTTGGAATGGGGGTGAGGTAGGCAAGCTGCTTCTTTCTCTAGGCTTTGGTTTCTCCACATGTACAGTATACTGGAGCAGCTAAAATAAAAGGTCTCTTTCTGTTCCCTAAATTCCAAATTTCCACATACTATACTCCCAGAGCTGCTGCCCTGACCTTTGGCAAACACACTTCCCCATGAGATGAGACCACAGTGAAATTCTGGTGAAAATAAGGATCTAATTCAGTGTCTGCAGAGATGACACTAGGGCTCCAGGGGCAGCAGAATGGCACAAAGGCAGAAAGAAAGGCCTGCTGAAGTGGTCTCATCTCTAGCTACCAGTGAAGGCTTGGGCAATCAGAGAATTTAAGTAAATTAGCTAAGCTCACAAAGCCAAAAGCCTGGACTTGACAGTCACTTTGCAAAGCCTCATAAAGTTAAACCTCACCACTGTAAAGGAGAGTGGAAGAGGGCACAGAGAGACGGGAGTCAAATCCAGACAATCCACAAGACTCTGGGCCACCATGACCTCTCTATACTGGTTCTTCTGCAGAGCTCATGGCTCTCCGAAGTGTAGACAGCTGAGCTACCACTGACTTGAGCACCTCCGACCTATTTGGCACATGGTAAGTAAGCTCTTTCATATATTCTGTCCCTCCAGCACACCATGAAATGTTTGAAGGATAAGGAAACTGAGGCTCAGACATGCTAAGCCCCTGCCCAACACCACCCTCCTAGCAAGTGGTAGGGCCGCACTTAGGGTCCAGGCAGACTCATGTGGAGCCAGCATCTCTGTGGCTGTGTAGTTTCCTTTTCCCTGGGGAAGGAGGAATGCAGGTGCTAGTGATGCGGACATGTACCTGCAAGAGGAGGCTTCTTCCCCTTCTGGCTGTGCCTCAATCCTCCTCATATTCCAAGGACCCTCCATTCCCACCCTAGAGTCTTATTACCCCTACCACTCCCTAGGACAGAACCGCCAGGGTCATATATCTGAGCTATAGCCAGCTGCCCCACCAGTCTGCCTGACCCCTAGCATCATCCTGCATTCCTCCTGCAGTTCCCCCACCTCCACTAGCTCAGACAGGCATAGGATCAGAGGGGCACAGGGTTTCTGGCCAGGAATCCAGGGTCTACAGTCCCAGTTGGGCAGTGACAGTGCCAAGGCAAATGATCATGCGCCCTAAGCTTAGCTCCTCCCTTGGAAATTTGTACTGAAGAGGACTCACTGTGCTCTCGGAGGCCTGGTGGGTACTGTAGGAAGGAGTGAAATCTAGGCTTTCTGGGGCTATGTAGGGTCTCAGCACCTGTTGGGGAGGCCCCAGTCACCTCAGATGGACTGCCTTGGTGGCTCATGCTGCTCCAGAGAGGCAGTCATAGCAGAACTGTTCAGACCTTGGTTATTGACCTACTGGGGGAGGTTCAGGCAGAGGGAGGCAGTCTGCGACAGACACAGGGTGCACAGGCTCTCTGCACCCCATCCCTTCCTGCCCTACAAACCTTTATTATTTCTTGCTCCTGGCTGTCAACAGCTGCAAACTAAGATTAATCACTTGCCTGCCCGCCTAGACCCAGACATGCCTACTGTTTAAAAACTCTCTCCTTCACGGCATAAATCAATGAGGGGAGAGAAGAAAGAAAAACATTCCTCACTAAAGCGCTCTTCCTGGCCCTGCAACACTCACCCTCCACTGGAGCCCCAGGAGGCATTGCTGGGTAGGGACTGGGTGCCCAGTGGTCAGCACTAAGCTGCTGTTCCCAGCAGACGCAAAGAGGAACATGTGTCATCCAGTGATCTGAAGGGCCAGAGACCTGTTTTTGATAAATCAACTACATGGGACATGGGGCCCTCCCAACGTCCTTGGGCTAACTAACAGGAAGGGTTCTGTGGCCCAATCATGAAACTCTTAACCTAGCAAAATGGGTACTGGTAGAACTCAGGGCCTCACACATCCTGGGCAAAGATGTACACTAGCTCTACTACTGAGCTTCACCTCCAATTCCTCATTTTAATGATATCAATGAGGATGATGCTGGCTCTAGACACAGTTCATCACAGTCAGCCTGGTTTCACCCCAGGGCTTCTATCACTGAGCTATATCCCAGTCCTTTTTATATTTTACTCTGAGATAGGGTCTCACTAAGTTGCCCAGGATGGCCTTGAATCCTCCCGTTTCAGTTTACCCAGTAGCTGAGATTACAGACGTGTATCACCATACCTGGCTTTCATAGCGATTTCCAAGGTTCCAAAAGAGTGCGAAGGACAGAGTTCAGCACATGCTAAGCAACTGCTGTATACTAGTACTATGGTGAGCTCAACTCCACAGTCCATTTCTTCCCTATGCACCCAACTCTTCAGGGTTTGATAATGGAGGCAAACAAACCTGGCCTGGCACCACACAGCTGATGCAAGGTGGGAGCTGGCATTTGAATTCAGTTATCTTTGACTTCAGAGCCTGCAAGAGTTTCCCCTCTACATCTGGAAAAGGGCTGCTCTGGAACCCCCTGGGAAGCCTCTCACCTCCTGGCCATGTCACAGCCTCTTGTAACAGGCCCCTTGCTGGTTCGTGTATCCAGCCAGCTCAAGTGGCATATATGTGGCAGGTGGGGACATAGATAAGTTGTGTTTCTTTTTCAGCAATACTCATGGTGCCCCACGTTCACCAACAGCCTGCATTATAGCTCAGAGAGCATCTGCATATCCTCCTCAAAGCGTGAAGAACTCATTAGTGCTCACGGGATACAGTCCCCATCCTTATACCTGGTGACCAGGACCATACTTATCTTGGAGGATGTCAATATCACACTGGTTCTTCATCTCCCTGAACAGTAGTTCAGGGTGGCCTTGAGCTCACTATGTAGTCCAGGCTGGTCACAAACTTGCAGTGGTCCTCCTGTCTCGGCCTCCCTAGTGCTGGGACTACAGGTGTGCGCCGTTCTGCTGGTTCTTATACAACTGCAATGCTCTCCATCCTCTGTGGATTCCCCTCTGCTGTTCCCAAGATAAGGCTGGCTCATCCTCCACACAGGGCTGTCACCTTCTCTCTCAAACAGCCCAGAATACTTTCCACCTTGAGCAGATCTGAACACTTTCTATATTATAGGTCTCACTGTCTTCCCTGTCTCCCCAAGTTGTGTGATCCTGCAGGCTCTCAGTAAACTGCTGTCACCAAATGGGATAGAACTTAAAAGGGACAAGAAAGTCAGCTGAAGACCCAAGCTGGCATGTAGGGCATGACAGCAACAGGCCAGACTCCAGAAACCTCCAAGGCCATGTTTACGGACACTGGCAACTAGTCTCTTGTGATGTGAAGGCCAGTGGCACATTCTATGGAGAATCTATGCAGGGTAAAATCCTTGCCTCAGCAGGGTTGAGCTGTGTCCTTGTCAAAGAAGCAGTGGTGAGTAGCATCACTGAGCACATGTGCAATCACTGCTACTAGGGAGGCTGAGGCAGGAGGTTTCCAAGTGGGAGGCTAACATTGGCAACTCAGTGATACTTGTCTCAAGTGATAAAATAAAAAGAGCTGGAGATAAATACCTCAATGGTAAGTGCCCCATTTCAAGGATGGCAGGATGCCTTCTCTTCCCCAGCTGCAAATCCTGCAGTCTTTGAAGTCCTGTCTCTCTTATCTTGCTCACATTCTTTTGCAAAAACACAAGCCACCAGAACTTATGAAGAGGCATTCACAGGTCAAAGTGCCTGTAGAACCCTTTTAATGAGATATTTTATAACTTCTCTTTAAAATCCCTTTCCTTACCACCTTCCTTTCCAGAGACAGGAAACTGTGCTAACCGTTTTCTATTTTCTGGCCAACCTCTAACATCCCAACCTTTTGCTTCTGTAGAAAAGAGCAAGTGTACTCAGGGGCCAGTGGTGGGTGTGAAGTCAACCTGTTTCTACTACTGAGGTGGGGATGAGGAAGGGTTTTGTATGTGGGAGGGCACAGGGAGGGATGGCAGCAACTCGCAGGACCACTAGAGTCAGCTTTGATGTAAGGGTGTCTGACATGGAGGGACCGCTGAGAAGGGGTAGTGCACACAGGCACTGAGGGCTGCTGACATGCAGTGGGGAGGGCTGTGGGAGTGGGGTGTGTGAGGGAGGATCCTAAGAGTTGGACTCTGAGTGGGGCCTGACAGTCAGTGTCCTAGATCTGAGAACTGTGACAAACTCCCCTGGGAGACACAGGTGTCCTGCCAGGGTTCTTCTGTACCTCTATGGCTTTGTCCAGGCTATGTCTTCTAAGATGCCCTTTTGGCTATCCCTGCATGGGAACACATTTCTGTGTCTGTCTCTCTCATTTGTGGTACTTGGGTGGTACCCAGGTAGGCTCCGCCACTGAGCTACACATTCCCAGCCCTTTTTATTTTTTATCAAGATAGGGTTTCAGGGCTGCCCAGGTAGCTCAGTGCACTAAAGCGCCTGCTTAAGCAGAGCATAGTGGCTGGGGTTTGATCCCCAGTGTGCACTGCCTGCCCCACCCCCAGGGCACACTGAGACAGCGATTGAGACTGGGCATCGTGATGCATGCCTATAATCCCAACACTTGGGAGGCTGAAAACAGGAGAATCACTATGAGTTTGATCTATGTAGTGAGACCCTGTAGACCCCATGCAAAAAAAAAAAAAGAACAGGGTTTCCCTAAGTTGCCCAGGCTGGCCTCGAACTTGTGATGTTCCTGCCTCAGCCTCCTGGAAACCTGGGATTATAGGCATGCAACACTGTGTCTGGCTGCTTTTCAAGTGCAGCCTCCTCATTGCAGGTGTTTCTGACTCTCTGGGTAGTGGGTGGCAGAGACCACCCACTCATTCGCCACCTCTGGCCTCCCAAGGCTCTGTGGATAGAGCTTCATAGAGTGAGGTGCAGACTGATCTGGTCCTAGAGCCTTGTGCTTCCCAATGTGGCTCTTTCTGATGGTCAGCCCACTGCCTGGTACAGAAGATTCTGAGGCCAGACTCTCCCAAAAGCTTCCTGCACGCTAGAGCAGACTCGCAGAGGTCTGGATGCTCCCATGAAAATGCTAGAGATGGAGA
Source organism: Capromys pilorides (assembly GCA_004027915.1). Classification (NCBI taxonomy): domain Eukaryota; kingdom Metazoa; phylum Chordata; class Mammalia; order Rodentia; family Capromyidae; genus Capromys; species Capromys pilorides. The sequence continues at coordinate 28,621 of PVKN010001477.1, forward strand.
AGTGGCACAGCTGGAATTCTGATGTCAATTTGCAACCACTGCTGATAGCATGCACATAGGGCTGCCACAGCACTAAGTGAGAACCCACATACCTCACATGGTGGCTGGCAGATTAGTGTTCAACCAGATTAGCTGTAACACACAGTACCAGGGCTGATCCACTTGGGCTTCAGGTGATTAATGATGGGGTGTTGCTCCCTGGTGGGCAGCTGGACAGGCCATGAGCATCACTCTGGGAAGCAAGTCTGCCTCCCACACATGGGATGTGTGACCCAGCCACTGGATGGTCTAATCCACCTCTCCACTTTGGGTTACGCTTCTTCAAGGGAAGGCTGACCAGGTAAGCCTACCCCTCTGGCCTTCGGGGGTGGTGATCTAATGGTTCTAGACAAGCATACAAAGCCAAATCTTCCATTTCCAACACCCTGGACATATTCCAGTCATCCAAACCTCAGTCTTGATAATTAGATCTGACAGGCATGGGTGCAGTGAGGAAGACCAGGGCCCTACGGCAGTGTGCTTGTCCAGGGTCCTGGCACACACTGTGCCCTGTTCTCCTGGTCTCCTCTCTGGCCTGGGAGGTGCAGATCATCCAGCGAGAGCAAGTGAAGGACAAAGAGGGCTGAGCGCATGGACTGAGGCATGTGGGGAGTCTAAGTCCAGCCCTTCACTGGGCAGATATGGGGCAGAACTTAGTAAGGTCATGCAATGAGCAGCGCGTGGCAGGATGGGTGCCCACCCAGAGTCTTGGCAACAGGTGCCTTAAAAATGGACTTCAATTACAACATGAGGATAATGGCAGAACACAGAAGGTAATGTTATGGGATCTAGGCTCAAAGAAGTGGCATGGAGGCCATAAGCCAGGGAAGGCTAGGTCCCCACTGCCTCACTGTGGTGCCAGGCCCTCTGAACTACAAATGGCACTGCAGGGACAGATCCAAGGTGCTGTTCATGCCTGGGGAGGGCCCTGCTATCTAGGGGATGAAAGGGAACTGTACTCTTGGCCCCCTGAAATCCATCTCTGAGGTGGCATTTGGGCCTATTTGTACAACTAGCGGCTGTTCTTGAGCAAGTCAGTCCCAGGGTGCCAGTGGGGTCATTTGTTCTGCGTCTAGGTCTGGGTGCCTTCTATACTCCCTCAATGGCACCCCGGCCTGCATGTGTCCTGGTACTCAGCAGGTGGTCCCTTGAAGGCAGGGCTGTGCTAGAGCAGTGTCTCATGCCTAGCCAGCCTCCCTGGTTCAGGGCTCAGCACCTCTTCATGAATAAACAAGTCTGGGCAGCTGACAAGGTTCTGACCCTATGGAAGGAATGGCTCAGTACGGCATGGGGTGCTCCATCTTGTCCTCCTCCGCGTATCACTGAGTATTTTCACAGCTGCTCTTTCAAACAGCCAGGATGCTAGGCAGATTGAGACTCACAAAGGAACTCAGACTGACAGGAAGAGTGATGATCTGGCACAACCAATGCCCCGGAGTTCGCAGGCTGCCACGGGCTATGAGGAAGGCTGGTGACATTAGTCCCATGGCTAAGCTACCTGCTTCCCTAGCCTCTTGCAGCCTAAAGAGGTCATTCAACCAGGTCACAAGCTTATTTTGGGGGGTAAGGGTAGCCGAACGCCCTGGCCCTGCCAGTGTGCCTGATGGAGGGTAATTCCTTGCCACTGCCTTGCCTCAATTCAATTATGGCTTCACTGGCTTTGGCCTTTACTGCCTGGCCTGCCAAGCTGTGGCCTAATATATTCAATTTTCCTCCACTGCCAAGACTGAGCAGATTCTAAGTCTGATGTCAGATGATGAAGCACATAGGCATCAGGAAACTTGTACTTTTTGTGTTTCACAAAACTTGTACTTTTTGTGTCCTCCTACTTTTGCTGGCCAGGCGATAGCCTAGTTTCTTACTGGAACAATATCGGCTCCCTCATGATAAGACATTACCTTGACGTAGCTTTGGGTTGCCCTAATTTTTTGTTTTTAAATAAAATTTCTTCTGTCTCAGGACTGAGCTCTGTCTGCCCATAACTCCCTTTTCTGGGGACAGGTGACCACATCTGCCCCTGCCTTGATAGTCCTTCAAGAGTGGTACCTAAAGGTCTCTACACAGCCTTCCTTCTCCCAGAGCCTCTGCAGCTGTGGCTGCACTGAGACTTCTGTCTACACCGCTAACACCTGTATGAGCTTTCCTGCCAGCACAGTCCCGCAGATCCCGACAGTCCTATAGACCTACTCTGACAGAAAAGTGGCCACACAGAGTGCCACTGTATCTGAAGGTTTTCTACTAGTGTAAAGGACTAGGTTTACAACCCAATGGAGTCCTTGGCAAACCCTTCCCTACTCTGGATCTCAATTTTCTTCTCTGTAAAATGTGTTTTAGAAGATCTTTGAGGCTAGGTATGGTAGCACATGCCTATAATTCTAGCACCCAGGAGGATGAAGGAAAAGGATTGCTGTGAGGTTGAGACCAGCGTGGGCTACATGGTGAGTTGAAGCCAGCCTGAAGTACATGGGACCTTGTCTCAGATGAATGAATGAATGAATTTTTAAAATCTTGTCATCCAGCAAGCAGTATCACTAAATAATAGAGCAACCAACCTCAAGCCTAGGTTTAAGACAGGAAGGGGACCGGCAGAGAGCTATGTAGAACCCCGCTCACAGTGTGCATGAGGCTATTCCCAGCTACTTAAGTAGCTAGGACAAGGATCTTGGTCTCTGAGAAGGCAGCAATGGAAGGCATAACAACTCCTCTGGGTCCCAGGAGAGTAGGATCAAATTAAAACACCAAGTCTTAAAATAACTTGAGTAGGCAGCGTCCCTAGGAGGGCTATTGTGGGTCTTTCATGCTGTGCTGGGGCTGCAGGGCTGGGTGTGTGCGTGTCTGTGTGTGCTGTACTCACTTCAGTGACAGGGAGTAGTCGTGCTTGCTGGTCTGGCTGTTCCGCACGAGATAGCTACACTCCTTGCAGAGGCGCAGCAGATTCTCGGCATCCCCTCTGCTGATGGCTCCATGATACCAGCTGGGGAGAAGGCAGAGCATAGTCAGAGCCTGGTGAGAGCAGGGCTTCCACAGCTTAACCACTCAAGGAGGGTCGGCGCCCTTAGAGGTAGCTGTCAGCTTCCTGGCCACCAAGGGGCAAGGTAAGCATCCACTGATTCCTTCATCTGGTGGCCATTTACCAGGAGTCTACTGCATGCCAGCTCCTGGCTGAGGGCAGAGAACAATCCAGGCTCACCCTCTGGCAGACGAGAGTAGGCAATAAATGCTAGATGGTCACACAGGTGCACTCTGTGGCTAAAGGAGCTGAAGGCCAGGTTGGGGCCAGGTAGGTGTTCAGGAAAGCTGTGTGGAGACAGTACCATTTCAGTACAGACCAGTAGGAAGTGAGACAAGACCAGGAAGGAGAAGCATTTTGGGGAAAGGGAGGAAAGGCAAGGCAGAAGCTGAGGCGGGAGTTTGCAGTGTGCTGCTCTGGAAGCAGTCAGGGGCCAGCACCACTGCGGTTGGGGTGGCAGTAGTCTGAGAGGCACTGTGTCTGCAGGCTTTTCTTTGAGACATGGAATCAGTCCATCAGAGGATGTTGAGAGGAAGGCCATGCTCTGACTCTGTGACATGTATGAGTCAATGGGACAGTGCTCATTACTCAGGACAGGGAAGTTGGAGTACAGTGGCTACACCATGCCCTACTTAGTGTGCTGGCACTGCTTGGACCTATGGGAATTGAACATTACTGCTTTTACATATCAAACACACCAGAGTAGAGCAACGGCACAGTTCAGAGGGCCTAAGACCTTTGACCACAGGGTAAAGTGGGAGCACTGCTTTTTATGGCTCCAGCTGCCAGAGATCAGGCCCTAGTGAAAGAGCAAAGCTATACCTGCTAGCAAGTGGTGGTGAGACATGGAGCCTGGAAGAAGGAAGGGCAGAAATGCTAGATGCTAGATGTCGGCAGAGGCATGGCTGTGGCTCTAAATTGTGGGTCTGTTTGTAGGCAGCGAGAGCTACTTACTGGAGCTGGGTGAGCCTCTGCTCCCAACCACGTCTGGGTAACGCAGCCCTTTCTAGGGCTTGTGGGATGGCACAAATCTTCTATAGGAAGGGTTTGTGTAGAGCCTTGTGAGTCAGTTTCAATGAACAGCAGAGCGCCTGGACCAGCAGCATGCACGGATGACATCTCTAGCTATGCAGACCTGAGCTCCTGCAGCCCTTAGGTTGTGCGCCACATTTCCAGCACATGTGTAGACTGTTGCCTCTTGATGCATGCCTTGCAGACAGTATCTCTGTGGGTTCTGATGCAGTCTGCCTCCACCCCAAGTTGCAGCCACATACATTTCCTGCCACTGACAAGGCAGTGCTCCTCAGTGAGCAGCACTGGCCATGACAATCATAACTTCAAAATAGCTTCAGAGAAATGAGCATTAAAGACCATCCAGGGGTGACCAGGAAATTGGGCACCTGGAGGGGAGACCTGTCTAGGTTAGCAGTGGAGGGGCGACAACCAGGCTGCACACCCACCTTCCCTTCTCCAGTTACTGCAATGATGAAAGTGTTTCCAAAGCCAGCAAGGCCCAAGCATACTATAGAGAGGATACAGGGCTGTAAAGGGAGGCTCAGTTGGACAGAGCTGGCTTCAGAAATAGAGCCAACTGATCTAGTGAGACTGTCCTCCTGAGACTTGGCCTGTATAACACACCCCCAGTGCACTGACTAAAACATTTTATTAGGAAAACAACTTCCAGCCATTTGAAGCTGAGGTGTCCTCAGGGAAAGATCTAGACAAGGTCTCCAGGGAAGTGCTGCCCACTGCCTGCCCCTCCCCATGCGCAGAAGCAAGCTCTGCTTGCCTCAGGCTGCAGAAGGCCCTGGGGGTGGGGCACCTCAATCCTCATTAAGGATAATCTCTAGTGGTAAACAGGATAAACTGCTGGTTCCTTTCCACAGAGGGAAAGAGGCAAGGACTGGGGTTGAGGATCAAAGGAGAGAAGGAGCAAAGGGCACTGGGTCAGGATTCACCAGCTACTGGGTAGCCTGCCAGCAGGTGGCTGTATACTATGGATGGACTGGCTTGGGTGGTCTTGAGGGGGCCTTGCACAGACTAAATAGAGTCTAAGCATTAGGTCATCATGGGGACCCTGTGGAGAGGCCAGTCAAAAACCAGGGGGATTAGGGAGATTCAACAGGCACATTCATCCCAGCAGCACCCACTAGTTCATTCAATATTTACTTACTGCTCACTATACTTTTGTATAGGGCTGATGCAGAGAAGGGGTGCAAACACAGAGATATAGCAAACCATTCTAGACAGTGACAAGTGTTAGGATTGTGATAAGGCAGAGTGATTGGCCTGAGCAGAATTGGCTGTTTTGAATGAATGGTCAGAAGAGGCCCCTGAGGGTACGGCTTCTGGTAAAGGACCAAAAAAAAAAAAAAAAAAAAAGGAAAAAGAAAAAACACCTCTGTAGAGTAAAAAGCAAATGCAAAGCGTAAAGGTCCTGAAGGAGGAAGGAAGGTGCTTGAGTTGCCCACACTGCAGCAAGGTGACAAGCATCACCCAGCACTGTGAAGACAGAGAGTGGTGTAGAAAGAGGGGAGTGGGAGGCAGGGCCAAAGCACACAAGGCCTTAAGGGCTGGGGGAAGAAGTTTGATTTCATACTAAACACACTAGGAAGAGTGTTCTAAAGCGATATTGCTTGCTCTGGGTGACATCAGAGAGAATTAGCAAGGCTCCCCTGAGGAGGAGGAAGCAGGAGGCAAGTCAGCAGTGGGCGATGGCTGCAGAAGAGAGAACAGATAAATTCTGGTGCTTTTGAGTTTTGTTTTTTGTGATGGAGACTGAACCTAGGGCCCTCATGATGAGCTATATGCTCAGCTATTTTTACTTCTTATTTGGAGACAGTCTTGCTAAGTCACTAAATTGCCCAGATTAGGCTCTACGTTGTGGTCTTCCTGGGATTACGTGAATGTGCCACCACGCCTGGCTCTAGTAGTGGTGTTTCACAGGAAGGACTAGTAAACCTTGGTAATGCAGCAGCTGCTGATGCAAGGCAATGAGAGGAATGCAGGTGAATCCAGGTGTGTGGCTTGAACTCTGCACAGATGCGATGGCGCTGACATCGATGCGGAAGCTGGGGGAGGAGGATGATCAGGAGCCCGGTTCTGAGCATGTCAAGTGTGAAAGGATAGGAAGGCAGCAGGAGATGGGCGTGATGAGGTTTGGGAGAGGTGTGGGTTGCGGCTACCCACCTATGAATCACTACCAGGATTCTCAGAGTGACTCTCCAAGGAGTGCCTACAGCTGGAAACAGCCGAGCAAAGCTAACTTTAGGTCGAGCAGAGGCCAGGACACTGAGTAGGCAGAAGAAATGGCCAGTGGGGCAAGAGAACCAGGAGCGGAGTCACAGGAGGGAGCTGCATGCTGTGCTGGCTGCCATGGAGGCCATCTGGGGGACTCAGACAGAAAAGGGGAGCTGGCTATGGTTGGTGAGAGAAGGGGAGGCAATGGAGAAGCAGAAGCACTGACAGGTCTTTGGGGACTTCCTTCACTCAGCTGATAGCTGTTTATTGAGCCCCTGTAAGTGTGCTGGGCAAGGAGGATGCAATGGTAGCCCAGACAAGGTACAATAGTTAGGGAGGCATGAGGTCAAGATTATTTCACTTACTCACTTAAACCAAGTGCAGGGTCAGAACACATTTGCATGGTGGTAGTGACGATGATGCAGGATGTAAGCATGGTGGGGTGACAGTGGGGTGTTGGTGAGGATGAGTGATTCTTTTCATCTGCTTAATGTTCTTCTACAAGTGGGGTTACCTATGCACACTTCTTAGTGATGACTCAGGGCTTCTAGAAGGCCACAATAATCCTGTGAGTCGAGACAATGGAGAAAAAAAAGCCAGTCATGGCTGTACTTGGCAGAAGGCTTTGTCTCGTGGGAATGGGAAATGAAGAGAACATAGCTGTCTGGGACTCCAGGTTGGTCCAGCAGTTGAGGGCGGTAAGCCAGTCCCAGGCTGACTGTGGGCAGACCTAGCCACTGCTGTCAAGATGCACATATGATAGCTTCTAGGCATCTCTGGATCATATTCTGTTGATTTAAAAGTGTGCAGTTCAATCAGAAATAGCAAAGCCTGCCTCGCAATCTGTATGCTGTGAGGCAATTAACATCCCTGGTAAGAAGCAACTCCAGTGAGTTCCGCTAGGCAGGAGTGGTGGCCATGAAAAAGGTTGCAGCCTCTTGGGTCAACATGTGGTTATAGCACATGACATCATTCAGAAAATCCTGCCTCCTGCTCCACAAATGAGCCATTCTTGTAAGAGGACACATCTAGGAGTAAGGGAGAGCTGAGGTCTGGATCATGAGGCTGGGTGCACAAGTCCTGGCCAACCTCTGCATCACACTAGGCCCTGATGTTCTCATGTGTGCAGTGGGGAATCCCTTTCATAGCATATTTGCTTGTTAAGCGGATGATATACCTAAGGTACCAGCACAAGATTCCATCCTGTTTTATCAAGTTTCCAGAAAACACGCCCTAGTTCAGGTATACAGAAAGATGAGAAATGGAAAAAGCAGTCTAGGGCAAAACACAAAGCAGATGGCAGGCCACAGAAATGGGACTTTGTCCCCTGGAGGTACTGGGGAGCTGCTGAAGGTTTCTGAGTAGGTCAGGGATCTAGCTACACAGTGAGGTCCTGGCAGAGCAAGGAGGTGATCATGGTCAAAGAGGATGGACAGCACAAGGCCTGGCAAAGCACAGTGCTGGGAGCAGTGAAGAGGGGAAAGTGTACCAGAATTTAGTGGCTCTGGGGTGGGACTTAGCCAATGAGTGGAGGTGGGAAAGCTTGGAGAAGAAATGAACAAACCTAAATCAAGACTATAAAGGAGTTGCTCAGTTTTTTGTTTGTGTGTTTGTTTTTAATGTATTTGGTACAGGGTCTCCCCCTATACAGCTGGGACTCCTGGTTGTCCTTCTGTCTCAGCCTCCCCAGCACTGGGATTACAAGCATACGCCACCATGGCTGGTCTCCCTGGCCAGCTCAATATGCTTGGGGGCGGGGCCGGTGGGGCCTGTGGTGCTGGGGATTGAACCCTGGTTCCTGCGCTTAGTCTGCTGAACTATCTTGTGGGCCTGAGCTGCTTAATTTTTATCAAGCTAATGTAGAGACAAATATCTGTGGGTAGAAAAAAAAAAAAAAAATGCCTACTTTACACTGTGGAACAAGCTTAGTTTCTACTTATTTTTCAAGAACTAAATTGCTGCATGATGAAATAAGAAACTAAGATGGGAAAGTATGGGGTGAATCAGGCAGATGACTAGGGTAAAGCTGGGCAGAGAGATGAGGACAGGGCTGCCACGGACTGCCTAGAGCCTCAATTCCATAAGCTTTAATCTGCTCCCCTGTATCAGAAGGGGAGGCAGGGTAAGGGGATGGATCCCTGACTCCAAAGTGCTCTTGGTGACTATAGGAACTGGGGTGAGGCTGAGCTGTGCCCCTGTAGAACTTACATTTGCTTCTCCAATGGGATGGCGGGATCCACTCTTTCTCCCAGGATCCCACAGAACTCGGGACTCCCATGCTTGATAGGCTTGAAGCCCCCTCCAGGAGCACGAAGCTGACGCCGCCGGTCCCTTGAAGGTGAGGGCGACGCCTGTCGTTTCTCACTGCCATTGAATTGGGCTGTGACACAGAAACAACACATGGTTACTTCAGATTCAGCCCACAGACTCTTCAGGGGCATACTCGGGGTAACATTCAACTGTTCATCACACAATCTGTAGAGTTTCAGGTAATGAAAAAGCACAACTCCAGAAATTTTGTTTTCTGCCATGGTTTGAGTATGTGCTTTCAAACTCACACGTTGGGCCTTGATTCCTTAATGTGGCAGGGTTGCAAGGTGGGGATTAGTGGGAGGTATTTGGGCTTGGAAGGAGCACCCACATGAATGGAATATGCACTCTGCCTCCAGGAACAAGTACATCTTCTTGGCATTGGGCGAGTGCCATGAGCAGGTGGCTGTACAGCAAGTAGCCCCTCTCTCTCTGCTGCAGGTGTTCCTCTTTCTCTGATGCTCCCTGCTATCTGTGAAAATAGCACCTGATCCTCTCCAGTGCTATGTCTTGAACTTCCAGCCTCTAGAACTGTGAACCAAACTACACTCTTTTTTGTATAAATTACATAATCTCATGCATTTTATTATTATAACTGAAAGTGAAGGAAGAAGCTTTCCACAATAGTGTATGTAGGCATGTCATTGAGCCCAGCCCTAGCTTCATAGTAACCTCTCTACATCCTCTAAAGGGATGGATGCGGTACTCCCAAAAGTCTTCTCCTCCTCTCCTCCACCTATTACACCTACAGCCTGAAGACAGCTCTACAGAGTTCCACTCAGGGTTCTCATCACATCTCCCAAGTCTGGTCCTGCTCATGCAGAACCCTTCTTTTTTAAAAATGTATTTAGTACAGGATCTATAGGGTCTTACTACATAGATCAGACTCAGTGATTCTCCTGTTTTCAGCCTCCCAAGCACTGGGATTACAGATGTGCACCACCACACCCAGTCTTAATCACCATGTCAGTGCGCCCCAGGGGTGGAGCCAGCACAGCATGCTGGGCATTGAACCCCAGCCACTGCACTCTGCCTAAGCAGGTGCTTTAGTCCACTGAGCTGTCTGGCTGGTCCTCATGCAGAACCCTCCTAATGGTCCAGGCCAGGGAAGGCTGAGGCAGTAAACTGCACTGTGGGGTAGCCCTTGTAGACATCTCAAAAAGAAGCAAAGATGAGGAGGGGAACTAAAGCTCCCAGAAGGATTCCTGGGAGTCAGCTAATTCATTTTGCAAGTATCTCCCTGGAATTCAGTTTCTGTCTCTGAAAAAAACATGGATAATGACAGCATCCATTCCCTGCGGATTAAATCAGGCAAGGTGCAGAGAGAACTTAGCAGAGTGTCAGTCAGGGACCTATGCTCAATGTTACAGGTAAGTATATACTTTCATTACTAGCATGCTTGCTCAGTGCAGGCCTGCTATAAAGGCTTTCACATTAGCTACCAAACTAAACTCTCCTGACTCAACCAATGCCAAGTGTGCACATTAGCTAAGGTACTCACCCTATCTGAGTCCGCATTTATTATCTCACTGGCTGTAGTCGAGAGAGATGAGACTATACTTGGTACACAGATAGTGTCAAGTCAAGTGTCCTCAGCTGAGCCTCCCAATGGCAGGAAGCTCCCTTCTAGCTAGCATGCGTGGAGGGGGCTGGCCATCCTCCATTCTCAGGTACAGGGCAATCAACCCTCATGCTCACAGAAGGTGGTGAGGAGATTCTACTGCTCTCCTACAGTGGAACGGTAGGACCTGGGAGGCAGTCCCTTCACCAATAGCACTGGGGAAACTCACATTCACATGTGCCAGCCTGGGAAAACAGCAGTGGGCAAAATGGACAAGAATGCCTACCTGATGGGCTAGAGTCCTGGAGAAAGAGGGGCAAGCAATAAGTTAGTACCATGGATGGCTGGTGACAAGTGCCACGACCACAGCAGGGCAGGGTAGGCAAAGTCTGTGTCAATACTGGAAAGGAAGCAGGGATGTCTATGGGAAGGCCATTCTTCGTAGAGGGAAAATAATGGAGGTGGCCTAAACCTAGGGTGCATAAGAAGCAACATACTCTGGGCCCCCAGGCACAAGGGGTAGAGGACTAGGGCTTTATTGTCAGGAGAGGGAGTTGGCTTTCTTATAAAGATACAAAGAGAGCTTAGCATGTTGATGAGGAAAGGTTTAACCTAGTTCTTTATAAAAATTATTTATTTATTCATTTATTTATTTGGTACAGAGTCTAGCTACGTAGCTTGGATTTGTAGTGGTCCTCTGTCTCAGCAACCCCAGAACTGGGATTACAGGTGTGCACCATCACATCCGGGTTCATGGGCCAGCTTGGTGCCCAGGGCTGGTATGGCATGAGGTACCAGGAATCGAACTTGGGTCCTTGTGCTTTCCAGGCAGGTGCTTAGACCACTGAGCATCTCCCCAGCCCTAATCTAGTTCTTTTTAAACAAGATTGATGCACTGAAAAGAGATGGAGTACAGTGAGTATTTGAGCCTCTCTGCACTTTCTACTCAATTTTGCTGTGAACCTAAAACTCTCTGAAATACAAAATCTAAATCTACTAATTTGAAGAGAAAGATGGGTAGAGAGTACACAAGGAAAGAGGACAGGCCTCACTAGTGACTCAAAGGGAAGCATGAAAGGTCAGGGTGACACAGGCTTAGGCCTGAGCACTTGGAGGGTGGCTGGCACTGCCCTGTGGGGAGCTTGGTGGGACAATCCTGAACGTCTTCCCACCCAGCAGTGGTGGTACTCACATCATTGTAGGCCTCTGTCTCTTCCCCAGCAACCTGGCTCTCATTCAGTCTCCTGCTGAATGCATCAGCCCTGATCAGAAGGGGTACACATTCCTGGGTAGGGAAGCAAGGATGTAGGTCCCAAGCTGAGCACCCACCTTGCAGAGCCCTTGGTAGGTGACCTTGGGTGGGGTAAGCACTGGGGCCAGGAGAGGGCCAGGTCATGGTGCCCATTTCTAAAGAACTTGGTACTATGGGTAGGGATAACCACAGAATGATATTCTCAGGCTAGCTTTGACAGGAGACATCTGCTTAAGGCAGGGGGGTTGGGTGACACTAGTGTAGGTGGATGGATATTGGTGATCCACAGCACTTGATTACCCATGGGCAAGGCAGGAAGGACCACTATAAAGAGCACAGATTTCTGGCTTAAGGGACAGCAGGGGATTGGTGTGTACTTCTCCATCTTCTCCATACTGGCTCCTTTTGCTAACTCTGGCTGTTGGGAACAGCACAAAACAGCTTGGCAGGATGGGTATGGGGAGGGCATGAGGCATGAGGCATGAGGCATGAGGCTGGAGTGAGGGGTCAAGGCTTAATTTTGCCATCAGCTCAAGAGACAGAGGGACCAAATGAACTGTAAGTTCAGCTCTGGCAACCAATGGCTAAAATCAGGATTGGGGAATTCAGCTAATACAGATGTCTCCAACAAACCTCCTGTCACAGAAGGAGAGAAGAGGAGTCATGGGCCAAAGGAACCAGCTCTGCAGCACCATTCATTAATCAGGCCCTGGACACTGGCCTATCTATCTGGACTCAGGCTACCTGACTGGCTCCACTCAGCTTTCAGAGGCCACCTCTTCCAAGAAGCCCTCCCTACTAACCCTCTCCCTGATTCACTTTGATCCCAGCCTGTGGTGTCCTACTCAGTAGTTTCCTTATTTGGCTCCCTGTGAGTCCTGAGGGCAGAGGCTGTACCATAGCTGCCCCTGTACCTAAGCCTACTGTACGCACCTGCAAGGCAACAGGCGCATCATGAATGCTCAACGTGGAAGCTTAATGAGCTGTTGTTGCGCTTTACTGGGGAAAAAAGTATTGGTTTTGCTACCAGATAAATTGGATAAAACCTCAGAACACCCTAGTCAACACTAATTCTCCACTGAATTAATTTATGCATTCACTGGCAAGCTTAATAAAGCAGCCATATATTTTAGAGAACAGGTGGTGATGAATGACAGGCTTAATTAGGCAAATCATTTCACCTAAAATACAAATGTACAAACTCCGAGGGCAGTGATTCGGCAGGCAAAGAAAAAAAATATTTTTAAGAACAAAAGCTGCAAACACAACTGCTTTCATCCCTTCTAATTAAGTTTCTCTTTAATCTGCAATTTAAAATGGCAATTCTTTTAATTTAGTGATTTTTCGGCAAAAGATAAAGACACAATCCCTCAAAAGAATATCTGCATTTAGAGAAAAAAGATATGCCACCCCTATGAGTTGTTAGAATGACAGCCTAATGAATTCTACCTAGAGGCAATTAAAAAGAGAAGTGAGACTCCTACAGAGGGGAGGGAGACATGAAGCTGGGTAAGACGAGGCAGTGGGAGCCCATCTGACTTTGGTTCCAATGATGGGATCTGGTGGTGGAGAGGGAGCCTGCTCAGCATCCTCCTGTGCTTAGGCAGCCACCTTCTCTTACCCCAAATGTCTTCCTCAGAAGTTCATCATTGAAAAATAAGCATAAAGGTCCCCAGTTTCTGAGAGGCTTCCTCATCCTTCCTCTGCATGGCCTGGAAGCCAGCAGTCCCCTTGCTACTTGTGTTACAGGCTTTAATCAGTCCTCAAGTCTGGTCATCGCTGGTGACAGAAGACTAAGTAGCTTCACGAGCACCATCTCTCCTAATAACTCTGGCATGGGGACAATAGGTAAGGGCCTACCAGAAGGTGGAAAGGGTGCACCTGTCCAGGGTCTAACAGCCCAGCGGTAGATGGACAGCGATCTCCAGACTGGGGTGGGAGGGTCAGGATCAAACACCCCGAGAATATCTTGTTGTCTCTCATCTCTCAGTTTCTTGCTCCACCTTTGTGATGTCCAGAGGCCTCCAGGGTCTGGTATAAATGAAATACTGTACCTCCATAACACTTCCCTGGCCTTACAGAAGATAGACTTCTCTATCCCTTGGCTTACACAGTTGGGATCCCTCCTATAGCTCCAGCGACACCCACCCCCATCTTCCCAGTCCACTTGGGCATTCTGTAGGACAGTGCCTGGCACTGATTTTCCTTTCCACTCCCTGCTCTCAAACTCACTGCACAGCCTGGCACGGAGAGGGTGCTTGAAAAGTGTGTAGTAAGATAAGTGAGTTCCTTTAGAGAGTGTCTCCTTCTTATCTACTGTCTAGAAAAGGCCACAGAGAGCAATCTCCAGAAAACCAATGAGCCTTCTAAGTACAGCTCTCTTGTACTTACCAACCCTCATGGACTCCCAAAGCCCTAGGCAAACTCAGAGCTCTTGGTGCCCAGCACAGCCTGGCCTTCCAGAGGCATGTCTCCCTATAAGCCCTCTGGATTACAACCCACCTCAGGTTCTAGTCACCAAGGATGGTGGGTGCCCACATCAGTTATCTACCTTTTGATCTTGCTTTGTCTGTGTCAACCCTTTGGAATTCCCTTTCTTTACTATCTGCTTGCAAAGATTCCAGTGATTACTCAAAGTTCAACTTAAATGCTATCTCTCCAGATAAGCCTTGCCTAAGATCCTCAGGTGAAATTCTTTTCGCCTCCCTGATGTCCCTGTCCCAGGCCTGGCCTCTCAGAATGATTTTCCACAGAAATGGGGTTTAGAGCCTCAGTCTTCCCTCCAACAGACAGCTGGCTTCAATCAATGGCCGGGTGAGACCAGGTCGGGGAAGGGAGAGACCATAGCACCTCAGGTAAGGGTCTGCACCTTCAGGAGTTAGGAAGACCCAGGTTGAAGTCTGCCCCTGCCTTATGTGCTGGGTAGCTCTGGGCATGCTTCTGAACTCTTAGCTGCCTCCACTGCAAACCAAGGCTGGAACACTTCAGTGTTATGGTTTATGTATAGGTGTACCCCCCCAAAGTCTCAAGCAGTCATAGGGCGGTTTCTGAAAATTGATTATTGTGGAAATGGGTGCTGCCTCTCCCCTGGGGCAGGTAATTTGCATTTCAGTGTAAGGTAGGAAGAGAAGTTAGCTGCTTGAGCTGCTGCTAGCTCTTTCCCAGTGCTCTTGCTCTCTGCCTACTGCCATGGAAGGTTGCCCTCTGCCATGTGCCAGTCTCTTTGGAGCCAGCTGAATATGGACTGAAACCTCCAGTAACTGTGAGCTAAATAAACCTTTCCTGCCCTCATTTTGAGTGTTGGGTGTTTGTTCCAGCAGTGAGAGAAGAGTAACTAAGACAACTAGGAAGGATGGTAAAGTTGGTTAGCTACTGATGGTGTAGCAAGGTCCAGACAGATGCCATGGTCACATGATGCCACAAGGTTCTTTTAATGTACTCAGGAGGACAAAGTGCTCTGAATCAGAAACAAACTTCTTTTCCCCACAACTTCCCTGGACTGCTAAAAGCTCCAAGGAGAGGACATCATATTCTGATTAGTTTGCCAGTGACTACAGCAGTTCCTGATGTATAGCAGGGGGCCAGCATCTGTTCAATGAATGGCTCTGCCCAGCTCAGTTGGACCACGAAATCTTTATTCATCAAAAAGAGAAATGAAGAAGCTGGACACCCTCTTCTAATTCTTTTGAAATAGTTTTGAAAAATGGTTTTAACTCTTAGTGCTCCTGGTCTGCAGAGGTTTGAAGAACACGTTTCCCTCTAATCTTTATCATGGACCTAATGTGGTCAGGGCTATTACCATTCTTGCTTTTACACATGAGGTCTTGTACAGTTGCCTCACTGGCCAAGCTAAGGAGCAGGGCCACAGATGCAGCCTCCAGCCCTCGGGCCTTCAGCCTGGGCCCATGCCCTAGGCAGCCTCCTCTCACCTTGGGCTGCTCAGGTGGGACTGTCCAGCCACTACCACCCTCCCAACTGGCTCTAGCACAGGACTGTCTCCTACAAGCACATGCAGTGAGGCTTAGGTTAGGAACAAGATGCTGTGTGCAGAGTGATGTGCAAGCTCTCTGCTGCCCCAATGGCATCTTCATCTGGAAGAGAGCATAGGTCACATCTGAGTGGCTAGAGGAGCCTGCAGCCTGCTCCTGCTCCCAGTGAACAAACAGTCCAGGGCACAGAGGCAGAGTTCAGGTGTCCAAAGTATACCCTCTATAGTTCTCTGCTATGGATTCCTATAATGCCAGTAGCCAGGCAGGGATGCCAGAGGGAGTGAAGAGGGGAAAGTACAGAGGTTCAGGAGGTAGGGTGGGACTGCATGGCCTCTGGAGTATGAAAATGCCATAAATGTTCACAATGCACAAACATAAATAGATAACTAAAATTCTGTTCCCATGAGAACAGGCCTTTGCGTTTCATTTGAGTTTTCCAAATGTACGTACTATTATCTGACCCTCACCAACACACAATGAGACAGGCTAGAATTTCCACTTCACAGATGGAAAAGGTGAGGCCCTAAGGGAGGAGATCTCTCCCCACTTGGCTAAGGCAGTGGCAGCTCAGCAAAGGTTTGGGTTGTTTCTGGGGTTTCCAGTAAGGCTGTGTTCATCCTGCAGACACACATGGCCGGGGCTGCACTTCCTCTAAGTGGGAGTGGCAATTTATAGCATGAGACTTTAAATCCAAATCTCCAATCCTAAGACCTAGCTCTTCCCTGAATTCTGGGCTGAGCTTGCCTGGCAGACATATCTGGGAGCTGCTTACATATGACACTTTTATGTGTAGACACTCACTTACTGAGAATCCTACAGCCCAAGAAAGGGACTTTTCCTTCATCCACAAGGCCAAGGACCCTCTGAGCACTTGTGGAAACAAATCTTTCTGCACAGATATATATGCTTCTTCTTTGACCCACTGCACATGTCAGTGAAAGGTGACAAGGAATGAGAAGAGACAAACCAGTGCTGGCTACAAACTTGACTCTCATGAACTACTTGCCATCCACCAGCACACTAATGTGGCATTCAGACTCACACTCAATTTGGATAGGCAGGGTACACTTTTAGCATCATGCTGGTAGTTCAGACAAGAGCTGGCCACTGAGGTAGTCAAAAGCCACTTAAGTCCCACCCTGCAGATCTCCCCAGGACCATTCTAGATGACAGGTACATGGCACACAGGAATGAAAGGAAGCAACACACGTGTGTGCACGCAGGCTACAGGGTCATCTGTGCTCAGGACCATAAGAGAACTTGGGGCAGGTTTTCCAAGGATCTGACCTAGTAATTTAGGTCAGATTTTGGTGCTCATTATGTTCCAGGCACAGAGCAGGGTGGGGAACCAGATTTGAAGAAGGCAGGCAGGGTCTCTGATCTCACAAAGCTCCACCCACATTTAGATCTTTGAGTGGCCAAAGACAGTCTATCACATCTTTGAAGGGCCGGCAAGATAGCTTAGCAGACTAAGCGCTTGCTTAGATAAATGTAGGGCCAGGGTTCAATCCCTGGTACCACATGCCACATCAGCCCCACCCTCAGGTGTGCTGAGCTGGCGATGGAGTCTGGGCATAGAGGCACATGCCTGTAATTCCAGCACTAGGAAGGCAGAAAACAGGGGGATCACTATGAGTCTGAGCTACATAGTGAGACCCTGCACAAAAAAAGAAATCTTTTGAGTTTTCTTGCATTCAATAGAACAAGCTATTAAATTCTGATGTTTTTCTTTTGATTTTTTTAATGGTTACTAAGTGAATTTATTTATATGTCGAACAGAAAAACCAACTGGAAAAACCTGTCCCTCAGTAATATATTAGCCAAGGAAAGCGAGTGATCCCAGTTCTCCTATTGAAACTCCTCTTTGTGGGGAGACCTGCTGTTCACATGTGTTAAACATTAATTACGAATGTTACTCATTACACAGTAAAAGGCCCCACTACAAACACAATTGTTATTTTCCTGGCAGGCCCAAAGCATTCTGGGAAGTTGTACAGGAAATGAAAGCATCCTAAGAACTGAGGAGTGCTAATGCTGAGAAGGCAATGGCATGTGGCTGGTGCAGCAGGCGGCAGTGGTCTAAGATTCCCCCAGGAACTGTCTGAAGAGGCCAGGTGTGTTTAGTCTGAGCACCTGAGGGTGAGTCACAGGGCTTGGTGGGAACAGCACATATAGTGCAGCATTCATTGAACACAACATCAGTGTTACAGCCCCAGAGCATTTGCCTTTGTAGGGGACAGGCACAAATCATAAGGTCAACACAGAACAGGCAGGCCCAACTGCTTTTGCCTCAACAACACCCTAAGCCTGCCATGGCTTTTACAATTCAGTAATGGCAAACAATTGGCTGCAGCACAGGGGCCCCAGGATGCCACCACAGCCCTAAGCCACCTCACACCAGTACAAGGTGAAGGGCGTGTTTTAACAGATCTTTCTGTGCTCATGTATCAGTGCAGGAGTGGAGAGGGCCAGTGTTTGGCTGGCAGACTGACCTACATTCACTGCCATGTGACAGTGGGCAGGCCCCTCACTCTGAGCCTCAGGACGATCTGTGTGATGCAACAAAGCAACCCCTTCCTTGCACAGCGTGGTAGGGTTAACTAGGCCAAGTTCATAATTGCTGCCCAATAAATTTGTGTTTCCTGTCTTTCCTTGTCTCCCTTATCTTAACAGGAATATTTTAAACTACCCAACTGAGCCGGCTTGAGGATGACTCACAACTGTTTAGGAAACAGTCATACCTAGGGCCTTCCCTTTCTTTGCCCTTTCAGCCTCACTTGATGAGGCAGGGAATACATCAAACGCAAGGGGAGGCTGCCTAAGGGGTGCATACCATAGCAGTAGCACCCACTAGCTGATAGTGACAAGGACGCACCTGGCTGTTCCAAAATAAACCCACAGAGAATACAGCAGGAGCAGAGGGGAGGGGTGCCACCCCAATCTAGAAAGAGTGTGGGGAAACTGGCTATGCAAGGGCAGGCTCTGGATAGGGGAGACAGTGACCCTGCCTGAGCCAAGCTTTGACAGCCCCCCACCCCCGCTTCACTCCCACTACATGCCCAGTGCATTCTGTGCACTGCAGGTCTGCACAGTGGGGCCCCAGGTCAGCAGCATGAGCACTACCTGGGAACAGTGAGAAATGCACCTTATCATACCTTCCCTCAAATCCAGAGACAGGAGCTTTGGGTTGGACCCCAGTACTGTTGAAAACTTGCTGCACATTCCAGTTGGAGACTCTCAGACCTGGAGGGACCTCTGGGCCATACTAGGAGACCCAGATGACAGTTACAGCTGATCCTGGAGGGGAGATTTAGGGTTCCTCATAGCAGAAGCATTTTCACAGCTCTCCCTACTTCACACTGCAAGGCCTAACTCGTAAAGGGCTTTGCCAGTGGAGGCTCTATGACTGCTAAGTGCCTCTTTTTTATAGTACTATACCATGTTAATACATTGAATTTTGTTTAATACAGTGAGCCTTTCCTGAACACCAACAACAATTCTCCCATGCATGACCCTTCTGGGTTTATACTGTCTTTTCATCCAGACCTTTCCCAGAATCATCAGAGAGACCCAGTGTGACAAAAACTGTGACTAGTCTCATGTTACAGATGCAAACTCTAAGACTCAGGGAGACTGCACAGCCTGTCTGAGGTCCTGAAGTGGAAGCTAGTGAATGGTAGAGCTGGCACATGAACCTGAGGTTGTCTAACTGCTGCCTCATTAGTCTCAGCATGCAAGACACTGTCCTAAACAATGTAGCGCATAGAAACCCACCAAGGAGCCAGAAGGAGAGACAGACAAACTCAAAATAACTATGCTGAGCAAAAATGTGAGTCACATAGCTCCAGTATTTGACCTAGGGCAGGTTGAGACCCTGTATATGCTCCCTTTGTCTACAGTAAGGGCTGAGCTGGCTGAGGAGCAGCTATCTCCATACTCCTTACCTGCCAACGCAGGGATGGTAACTCGATTCCATTCCCACGGCTGGTCATATTCATCAGCAGGCCTGTCATCATCCTGGGGCAGCTTGCTCTCCCGCAGTCGGGGGCTGACCGTGCTCTCTGAGTCAGAGTCGACGCTCTGGCCTTCAGGTTCATAAGGGGTGTCATATAACTGGATGCCTTTGTGTTGGGACCGGACGCTTTCTTGTCTCTGGAATTCTATAGGCAAAAAGAAAGAAGCAGGGATGTAATGGATGTGTAGCAGCACATATTCCTCATATGGGATCCCTTTTAGGGAAACCACCTGAGCTCAGAGCTGCCATGCAGATGAGACCCTTGTTTGACTGCCAAATTGAGGGGTCTTCTCTATGGGGGCAATTCACACTCTGGACTTCAATTCCCATCTTACAAGGAGGAGATAGGCCCAGATGATCTTTCAGTTCATATCCAGCTCAAAGATTCACTTAAAAAAACCAACAAGCAAATAGGACTCAATGTCATTACTTGCTCCCTTATGAGGCCTAAGTCACACACACACACACACACACACACACACACATCCCTCTTCCAAACAGAATGAACATATCTAGGAATTTCAGAGATGATGTCTCATTTTACTTCTGAGTGATGAAAGGGAGGCTCATAATTTTCAGGAGAAGATGCCATGGCTAGGACCAAGGCAGACTGAGGGGTGACTGACTGTCTAGCTGAGGTTCCAGTTAAGGGACTTGCATTTTGGCTTTTGCTTATTTTAGGAAAGATGGGTGACCAGATACTAAAATCAGGAGCTTTCTTTCTAACCACATTGGAAACTCTGACTTGCTTTTTTATCATGAACATCCACTGAGGCAGGACATGTCCTGGGGATTTGGGAAGGTTCACTGTGTAGATTGCTCCAGGGAAGCCCAATATTTCCAAGAGACAACACCAGTCTAAATCACCATGACACTTGGGAGCAAAATAAACTTGGTGTAGAGGCTGGGAGAGAAAGGACAGGAGCAGAGGGTTGGCATTTGAATTGACAGCTATGATAAGTGAAAACTGGCATGGAGGATATTCCCAGTGGTAAGATGAGGGCAAGCCAAATCAATAACATGCTTGGAAAAAACATGGGAAGAACATGCTCCCTGCCCTCTTTAAGTTTTACTGTAGTAAAATACTGTTTATGTACCAGTAGTCACTATTTTAGCCTCTACCAAACACACAGTTACATGCAGGTCAGTAACACTAAGTACATTCATCACCACCCGCCATATCGGTAGGACTTCTCATCTTTCCCATGGAAACTCTGTGTCCATTAGACACTACCTCCCTATTTCCTTCTCTCTCTAGCCCTTTCAATCACCATTGTAAATTGTCTTCAACAATTTACAAGTGAAAATCATTCAGCATCCATCCTTCCTGAGAGGCTTACTGCCCTTAGCATCATGTTTGCAAGGGTCTTCCGTAAGTCAGAATTCCACTTCTTCTTAAAGCTCAATCTCCTTCTGCTGCAGCAGCAGGTTCAGGGTGAGGGAAAAGTGAGACAGACCAAAAAGGGGGTGACAGTTAAAAGAGTGAGCTGCTTAGAGAAGTGGAAATGTTCCCCAAACCGGAGTTCTGACAGCACATAGATAAGACAGAAGCCCACAGGGGCTATGGGCCTTGAAGAGCAGCTGAGAAAACATATGAATGATAAAAGCGTTTCCAAGAAAGAAAGCTGATTTTGGCTTAGGCTTTATCATCCAAAGCCACTTCATAGAGATGATAAAAACTGCCACACAAGCCCTGACGAATCAAAAGTTCGTGGCACTACACAGTGACCTTTAGAGTGTGCGTTAATTAACTTTATACTGTTCTTTCCCACACTTCACTTAATCACATACCAACTTCATGACTTCTGTTGTTTTTGAGCACCACCTGGGTTATTTACTTTATTCCTGTTGTTAAATATATTCATTCAAACAGGAAACTATATTGCCATCCTTGTAAGTCATTATCCTTTGCCAAAAAAGGATGCTAAATATACAAAGTGAGAATCAAAACAATGAGGTAGGTACTACTGTCCACCAGGAGGGAGCCTGGGTCTTGCTTTTCTCTCTGCTGAAAAGGGGTATTTATAAGTACTGGAGAGCTGGTGGGAGGTAAGGGTATGTAAGTTGTACACTCTTTCTTTGGAGCTTTCCTCAGAAAGAGAGCAAACAAACAGGAAAGAATTTTGTGAATATATGGACTTCAGGCTGCTTAAAATCATGACTCCCATAAGAAAGTGTCCCACACTTTGTCAAAACACAACTATATGAAAACTAGGATCACCTGTTATTTTTCCGGGTCATGCCCTCCCCACACCTTTTAAATGTATTTGTTATAGGGTCTCACTACACAGCTTGGACTTGTAGTGATCCTCCTGCCTCAGCCTCCCCAGTGCTGGGATTAAAGGCATGTGCCACCACACCTGGTCTCTGTGGTCAGCACAGTGTGCCCAAGGGCATGGCTGGCGTGGCATGTAGTACCAGAGATCGAACACTAGTCACTGTGCTTGCCTATACAGGTGCTTAGTTTGCTGAGCTATCTTGCCAGCCCTTCCGGGTTTTTTTAGAGGAAAGAACAGGAAACTTTCCCTGGTTCTGAGAATAGTTCAGGACATTGGGTATAACTGATAAGGCACTGATCTAGAAAAACCACTTTCTTCATTATTGTCCTTCACAAGGAGGACCAGCAATCACTTTGTGGTTCTCCTACAGCTTACGAAGCATTTCTCATGTACATCACCACTTAATCCTTAGCATCATAAAGCAATTCACAGATGCACCTCCACTCAGTCCCTCAGAGTTGGCTCCTGATATTCAGGGAGAGCAGGAAGGCAAATGAATGAGAAAGCCAGATAGCAGTCTTTACCCTAAATTTCAATGAAGTTATGAAAGTGTCTAACGCTGTTGATAAAATGCCAAATGCACACAGCTGAGTATTATATTGCATTCATCAGACATAGGTATTCTACACAAATACCAGGCTAAAGGGAATATACAAGCTATAAGCAGAATGGCTATTAAATCAGAGGGACTTGTGCTATACCTTTCATGCATGATTTATTGTTCCAGAAGCATCTGTGCCTTACCAAAGCTGGCCTTGTAATGGCATGCAGTTAAAGCAGGAATGTCATAATGGTAATCATTAAAACAAGCCTCCCTACAAAATCTGCTGGTCAAGATATTAAGGACATGGATGTAAGCATTTATCAAACATACAGACTTCTATTTTAAAATTTTAATATTTTATTGCAAAAAATTTTGTTAATTAAAAAATAATTTCTACTAGGACTGATTGCACTTGTTTCCTCTATATTATCAATCTGTGAGTAGCAGTAATTTTGAAGTCAGAGTAACACAGCATTCATTTATGATCCTAAACTGTAAAAACATTTAAAAAGGATTATATGTGAAAGCCTGTTTCATTTTATTTAAGTACTGGGCATCTAACACAGGGACTGCTGAGTTATAGGCAAGAGCTCCATCACTGAGTTATACTTGTAGCCCTACTGAAAAAAAAAATTGGCATATAAAACTCTACATACACATACATAAAATAATCTTATTATGCTCAAAGGTGGTATATACTGAGTAAATATAAATATAAGTAACATCATA
>PVKN010001478.1:0-51550 GCA_004027915.1 Capromys pilorides
AACTCCAGTCCCACCAAAAACCAAAAAACGAACAAACATAAAAGTGTGATTGAGCCCTAAATTCTAAAATTAAAAACATTAAGCCCAGCTGTAAGATTTCTTCCCAGCAACGTTGTTGCCACCCACTCCACCCCCAGTTCAGTTTATTTTACCAAATACTCCACTAGAGGAAAAGGGTGGCAAAGGGTGGCAAAGGGTGGCGTCAGCTCTAGTGGGATTTACCAGGACACATCCATGCATCCAAACCAGAGATGGAAAATCCCACTCTCCTCAGCGTGGGTGAAGGACCAGTGCCACTCGGAGCCCAAGGAGATGTTCGGTTACATTTGCAGCACAGATATCATGTGGCTTGCTGAGGCTTACCTGAGGTTCTGACAAACCATTTGGATGAGGTCGAGAGAAAAGTATTACCCAAATCCAGGATCCCTGGTAAAACTTTCTTAGGGGAGATGTTAACAGAGGTGGCCCCAACTCAGACACAAGGGGATGGCCGTGCAGAGAAGCACCCCCACGCCCCAGCAGGAATCCTAACTGGGAGATGGCCGTGAGGGGGTCAGACTGCACGCTGAGCTCTTGCAAAAAGTGCAGGACAGCACGCCTGCGCTGACAGGCTCCTGTGTGTACCGACTCAGTGGAAAACAACACTGTCTGGTTCCAAAAAGACTGGGTCTGCCATTCAACACAAGTTCACACAGCGGAAACTGGAGAGCCACTGAGGCTAGGGAGCAATCTTGCCACCAGAGGTGTTTTAACACTGGACAATCACTCCACCGAGGACAAGTTCCACTCCTTGCGAAAGGGGTCAGATCTTGGCCCACGGCACCCATAGACGTGGGGGAGAGCCCAGCACATACACAGGAGATCCATGAGTTTTGTTGACTGAGTGAACTTTGCTTTCATACAGATTACTGCTCAAGCAAAACACTGATGCAACACTGAGACATGAATGGCATCAGGTGACCACGGAGAGCCTTTATGCTGTTCCCATGAAGAAATAAGATGGAAAATCAGGTCATGAAAGGCGCTCTATGCTAAGTAAAGGACTGCAGCAATGGACGGCCCTCTGCCACGAGGCAGACACATGGAACACGACGAAAATGAACAGGGACTGACATATTCTTAAGGTTCAGGTGTGTACCTCATCTAAAAGCCACTCAAAAGTCAAAAGAAACCCTTTCTATTTACTTTAGCAGCAGGAAATTAAAAAAGGAAGCAGGGAAAGAGGAAGTCCCTCAATTACTCCCAGGTAAGAAAAGGACTTGTTTTTCACTATTACCTAAGTTTTTCATTATTACCTAAGTACTTCCCATACTCCAGCCATGCCAGGTACTTTTTAACCAAATAAAACAAACAATTAGAAAAAAAAAAGGGGAGGGCTGAGGAGATAGCTCAGTAGAATAAGTGCTTGCCTGGCAAGCGCAAGGAACTGAGTTCAATCTCCAGTTCCGCAAAAAAAAAAAAAAAAAAGACTTTTAAGGTATGTATGAGCTGGGCATGGTGGTGCACACTTGTAATCCCAGCACTCTGGAAGCTGTGGCAGGAGGATCATGGAGAGTTTGAGAGAACAGCCTGAGTTACAAAATGAACTGAAGGTCAGCCTGAACTGCACAGCGAGACCCTGTCTCAAAAAGACAGGAAGGAAGGAAGGAAGGAAGGAAGGAAGGAAGGAAGGAAGGAAGGAAGGAAGGAAGCATGCATGCATGGATGGATGGATGCATGGATGGATGGGTATACTGGTACCCACCAATGATCCCAGTTCCTAGAAGGCTGAGGCAGGAGGATCCCTGTGAGCTGGCCTAGAGAGTAAGTTCAACTCCAGCCTGAAGTACAGTGAGACTAAAACTCAGGTGAAAGTCTTTAGGGGACATACTTCATTCATAAACTTCTGCTTAATCTCATACTCCAATCTCAGAAAATTCCAAAAGTCAAAGACCTGGAAGCTATCTCTTCCTTCTCCACCCTGTTCCACCTATCCCCAAGACCAGCCTACTTCTTAAATCTCTATCAAACCCATGTCCACGCCTTCCTTCTATTGCTACCATACTGCAGGCCACTGCTGGTTTTAAAAACTAGCTTTCTAACTGGGCTTTCAAACAGAAAGGAGATACCTAATACCTTGAGCATTCTTGCTTCCTTTTAGCCTGGTCTACTGTGCACTGTGGGTTGGAATGATTGTTAATAATGCAAGTCGCATTCCACTGTTTGGCCTAGTACTTGCTACAGCTTCCTACAGCCTCTACCCAGTCCTAGTGATCCAACCCAGGGTCTTGCACATGTTAAACAAGTTCTTTACCATCAAGCTATTTGCTTATTTTTATATTTTGAGGATTTTTGTTTTGCTTTGTTTTTGTACTGGGAACCCAACTAAGGACCTTGTGCTTGCCAGGCAGGCATGGTACCACTGAGCTACATTCCCCACCCTTAAATTTTACTTTGAGACTGAGCTTTGCTACATTGTCCATGCTGGCCTTGTATTTCTGGTGCTCTTGCCTTCCCTTGCTGAGTAGTTGGAACACAGGTTCCTTAAGAACTCTTAAGCACCATGTTCTTGTTCCAGCCTATGCCTCTTCAGTCATGTACTCATTTTTATCTTTCCTTCCTCCAAACACACTGTGCTTCTCTCACTGCCCTGGACACATCCCCCCTTCCAACCTCAGGGCCTTTGTACAAGCTGCTCTCTGAAGCACTCTTTCCTTCCTCTCAGCATTCTTAACTGACAAACTAAATGTCACTTCCATAGCTTGTCTTACTTGAGCTGCTACCCAGAATGCTCTGCTGTGATTCTTTCTCAGATTGCTTCCTAGCATCCTCTGCCAAGATGTCTCCTTCCCAGCATCCTCCACTACTACCACACATGGAGGTCAAACTTCACTTGCTTCATGTTTAGCACTTTGCACAGATGACATACATTCAACTATTAAATAAACAAAAATCTGTAAATGTTAAAAAAACATCATGGGATTGGCAAATTTGCTGGTGAAAAAAATGCCTGTTTTCCAAGAGGAGAATCTAACACTGAATTGCACCTGATACAATATTTTTAAAAGCGAATTGTGAAGCCTAGCTAAGCTCTTGGACAAGAAATGGCTCTCAGAGACACTATTTTCATGACTTAAATATGAATCAAGTGAGCTGGGGGTGAAACACTTATCTAGCTTGCGAGGCCGAGTTTAATCTCTACCACTGCAAAAAAATAAGCAAATGCAAATAAAATTCTGAGACATACTAGCTAGGCCTCCTTTATTTCATCTTAGTTTTGAAACAGGGTCTTGACATATAGTTCCCACTGACCTCAAATTCTCAACTCTCTTGCTTCAGCCTCCTGAGAACTAGAATAACAGGGATGTCTGGCCATTCCCAGCAGCTTCCTTTAAACTACACTTGGCCTTAAACGTTAAGCGCCAATACTTAACTAACAAGTCGTGGGAAACCTGTTTGAGACGTTTACTTATCATAGGAAGTTACCCCCTAAAATCAGAATTAGAATCTATGGCCATACCACCCTGAATGTGCCTGACCTAATCTAAAAATAAGAATTAGAAGCCCTACAGCGAAAGGGAAAGTGTCTTTTTAAAAAATTTGTTTTCTCTATCAGGCAGGAAAACAAGCTTCTTCAAAAATAAAACTAAGTTAAAACATCACAATTGTATGCATCTGCCAGCTCTAAATCTAAACTGTAAACTAGCAGGTAAGCACTTATTAAAAATATTTAAAGATAGCAATGCTTCTATTTTGGATTTTAGGGGCTGAGGACTGAATTCAGGGCCTCATATATAGTGGGTAGCAATATATTAATTTAATCGACTAGGATTTCATCCCACATAAAGGATGCCATGGATTTCTACCATGCAGTTTATTTTCTTGTTCTTTCATTCCCTGTTTTATACTTATTGTTAGAAAGGAAACCCATGCATATGGCTTACATTGTGTTTTGCAACATCATTTTTCTAGTATCTTCCCTAGTTTTGAAAATATATGTACTCTTAAAAAAAAAAAAAATAAAGAAACGGTTCAAGGTGATTTTATGTATCCAGAGTAGTGTTTTATTTTGTATGTCTCCAGGTAGAGGAAGTTCCCCTAACATGATTGCCTTTATGAGTATAATCTATAATCAGCTTTTATTGAGTAGGTATGCTGTACAGACACACACACACACACACACAAACTCATTCTCCATAGGTTTCTGGATTACGCATTTTTTTGTTTTAAATCCAGGGAGTAACGGAAAAAAGAGACGTTAAATTATACACAGACCAACACTCCTATTAACTCATACCACTAATGAAACACAACTCTAACTAGGCAGAGAAAATGGGCCCACACATTGAAGCTCTGAAATGACTCTGGTCTTTGATCTGGGTGCCCATCTCTCCTACTTAACGTAAACTTCAAACCAAGAGCCATGAAGTGTGGTTATAATTAGTAAAGGCCCCTGTGTGTGTGACAGCTTTTAGAGCACATAGACACTAACAAAAGATTTTTACCTCCTCTTTAAACTAGGTGGAGAAACTTTTAAGGTTGTTGAAATTTAAAGTCTTTTATACACCTATGCACCTAGCACCAAACCTTTGCACTATGGGTGTACTTAAAAAAAAAAAAAAAGGTTCCTGCTTCCTCCACTGAATCTGAAGTGTTTTTCAGGCCAGAGACTTCCAAGTTACATATGGCTCATCTCCAAAAACTATCTATGCATTAGACACCAACACACATTACGGTGCACACGAGCCCATCAGTGGGCTGGGTGCAGGGGCTGGCACATTGTCTGGGAGGAAGGACGGAGGGGACACATGCTAGCAGATAAGTGACAGCAGACAGACGGGTGTCTACTTCACTCTAGAAGGAGGATCAAAGCTCACGGGAAGAGCGAGTCCTTGTTAGGCTTAAAAGAAGAGTAAGAGATGTTCTTCCTGGGGAAGCAGCTGGGAACACAGCGGAGAGAACAATCTGCGCAAAAGCAGAAAGAGATCATGCAGTGGCTGTGGTGGAGGAGATGAGGAGGTGCAAGCAGAGACTAGAGATTCGGTTTGGGAGCTCCGGAGGGCGGCCACTGTATGCCAAGTGAAGGAGCTTGGATTTCTTTCTGTAGACACCAGGGAGCCAAGAGATGTTTTCAAGCAGGCAAACAACACGCAAGGCTCTAGCTTTGGAGGACGCGGCCCTGGCAGCCAAGTGTAGAATAAAGTGCAGTCAGGAGGAACAGGGGGCAGGAAATTCACTTAGGAGGCACGGGTGACAGGATGAGGGTCTGGGCTGATGTATGCCAGGCCCAAGGCAGGGGCTGGAGGCCAGCAGGGAGGTTCCCAACCCTGAAGGCTGAGTGGGCCGGTGCGTTCAGATCCCTCTCCAGGAGGCAGGGAGGGGACTTTCGTTTTTACAAGCACCTGCAGGGTGAGGTGTACCTGAAGCCTCCACTTGGGACAAGCTGTAAATGGAGATACAGTGGGGAGTTGCCCATTTATAGGTGCGAGGAGAGGGCACAAAAAACACCAGAATGCACAGGCCCAGCTGGGGCGCTAAGCTGTCAGAGGGAAACAGGGCTGTTGCAGGGCCCATAAAGCAAGCAGGAGCCAGGCCCCTTTGGGGGCAACTGTCTGCTCACTGTAGGGAGCCCCTCCTTTTCTGGAATTGTCTTTCTGAGGCTCCCACTCCACGGCTTCCTCCTGCCTGCCATGTGAGACATCTGGGGCTTGAAGGGGACTCTGGGAACCAGTGCCAAGCAAGTGGAACTGCAGGATCACTCCTGTCACAGTTCTAGGCCCTGGGTCCTCAAAAACAAAAATAATCAGTCTCCTTCCCTGTGTCCCTTGTTCCCTCCCTGTCCACGGGACAACTGTCCAGCCATCCTCTGATGAGAGGTCTACACATAAGACTCCACACTCAGAAAAACAGCTCTGTAAAAAGCGTAAACGGTTATGTAAGAATTTTTTTTGCAAAAAGTTGAGAAAACAAAATAAGTGAGGCTACGAGTGCAGAAACATCAAGCAAGTAGGGACTAGTTCAAATAGTTGAGAGGGAAAACAGGTACACTCCACATAACTTGAAACACCAGAGACAACTGGCAGACAGATGACAGCTCCCAAGCGGTTTCCCAAATAACCCAAAGCCCATGCCACCTACCCGAACAGTGTCTTGGGGCCCATGAATCTGGTTTGCCTTAGAAGCAGATGAGCTCTGGAACTTTTAATTACTAACGGGGGTTTTCCAATATATGGGATACCCCCCAATGTCTTCCCCAGTCCCAGATTTTCTGTGAGATCTTGAACTTGCCAACCAAAGTACTGGACAGTTACAAGAGCTTACTTTTTAAATGGAATTTCAGATCTCCACAAAGGAACTCGTGTGATACTGGGAGGACCTCGTCTACACGTACATACGGACAGGTGACTGTACTCCTTAAGTGTTGGGGCTTTAACCCAGGCCTCATCCACGCCAGCCAAGAGCTCTACCACTGAGCTACAACCCAAGCCCAGTGCCTACTGCACTTTCAGGGCAGATTTTCTCACCCTAGGCCATCTGGGGCTGAATAAACAATCCTGGGGGGAGGGGGCACTGCCTGGGACATCTCTGGTCTCTACCGACTTAAAGGTCAGTAGCACCCCACCCCTGGCCCAGCAAGACACTAAACTATCTGTACACTGCTAAATGTCCCTGAGGGCAAAGCCACCTGGGCTGATAACCAGGCCTTTCAAGAGTGAATCTCAAACTTCCTGCCCATTTTTCCCTTAGAATCCATCTCTAAGTAACTTCTTTAAGAACCTGCTGATTCTCCTCACTCCTGGGGATGCAAAGCAGAAAGACAGACTTGCCTAGGTAAATTCTGCCTCAGGTAAGGGAGGTGTGTAAAATTCTGGAACGGAAATTCTGAGTGGACATCCAAAACTTCCTGAGCTCAAAATATACCGCTTTTCTTCCATATATAGAGTCCGACTTTCTGGAACATTAATTTTATCCTTCCAACAACCCTATGAGGTAAGAAAGCTACAGAAAAGAGGTGTATAATCACATTCTCCAACAATGATGCTGCCAGCAGCTGAAAAAAAATTTTTTTTTCCCAATTCCCTTACACTTTCAAATGCATCCTCAGAATTAACTGCAAAAGGCTCTGGTCTTATTCACAAACAACACACTCAACCAGGCAGTATATCTTTAATGCCAAGTCCTCTGAGGCCAAGCTGACTCTGAAAAGCAGTTGTTCTCCAGAGCTGGGCGAGGCTTGGAGATCTGGTCCTGGGATGATTTCTTACCAGCTCAAGGGGGGAGGGGAGGGGGACACCCAAGGATGTAGCTATAAAATAGTGCTGCCCTGAGCAGATCAAACTTTGTGAAAGGCCCTTGCAAAAGCAGATTAAAATTTGGTCCAAAAAGGTACACCTAAATGAGAAATTCTAAAACCAACTCAACCACCACCAGGCATATCTAACATTTTTAGAGCCATTCTACCACACAGTCTCTGAAAGGGATGGCGAGGGTGAAATACCAAGCAAGCTCAGGGGAAAAACAAATAGAGCATTTAAAAGCTTTATCTAATTACCCCCACTGAGACTTTTTCTCTCCAGCCTGGCTGTCTGACAAAGCCAGTGGGAGATTTCATTCTTTCTCCACCCAGTGAGTTCCGCCCCGCCCGCAAGGAGTCCTGCAGCCCTCAGGTGAATCCCTTCAGGAGCAGTCAGTCCCCCATCCCTGCCTTCACAGAGGTTTTCAAATTCTCTAAGCATTACTTGCTTGAATCACACAGAACAAACAGTCTCCACCCTCTCCCACTGCTTTGTCCGCAGCTCCAATTCACAAGCAGCCACCCCTACTGATGGGCAGACGGGCTAACCTGTACCCTGCCGGCCCATGACCAGCAAGACGCACTGGGGACCGGAAGGACAGTCCCTGTCCCCTCCAGGCCGCCTCGGCAGCCGACAGCAGAGTCAGCACCAGCCACAGGTGGGTGCCTTTTGGGAGAAACTGAGTAAAGCTTAGAGCTGATGGCACTGCCCAAGAGACTGCTAACTGGGAAAAGCTCCTCCTCCTCCTTCCTCATTCTTCTACCTCAGCAGGAAAGAAAACACCGGCTGCGACCTGCGACCGTGTTTCCTTGCTGTGGTCTGCCTTCCATGTGGGAGTGGGGAAATTACACTTCAGAAAGCACATCGCATGCCTCCCTCTGAGTTTCAGATGGTTTCACCTTTTACCTCTGATTTATGGGGAGCCCCTACCCCAGGGCGTGGAAATCACTCTCTGACTCTCCCTTTTTGAAGAAGGCCCAAGCTAATTTTACTTAAAAATCACTAAGTATAAACAAGAGAGGAAAGAAACAGAAAGAAGACTTACCACTTTTTAAATTACATCTGAAGGTAAGAACTCTGACTCAACAGTGCCTGTGTAATGGGTGAGACTCTGCTCATGCTACAGCAGGCTGCTACCCACCCAAGGCGACCACGCTGAAGGGTACCAGCCGTGGCACCCACCACATCTCAACCTTTTCTCTCACTGAAAATGCAATGCAAATCACAGTGCTTTTGTCCGTGCTTCAAAAGGTATTCCCCACCTAACGTAATTGTTTTTAAAAAGGTATCCATGTATTGGGCTGAATAAACTGAGCCAAGGGTGGGAGCAACATAGGAGGGGCCATCTAGGACCTAATCTAAGGGAATGGTATCTCAGTGAGGGGAAAGGAAAACTACTGTCCCCTTATCAGAGAGACTGTCCTGCACAGTTTCTCCAGACACTATACTGCATTTCTATCTTTTGCAGATCTGTTTAATAAAGGTAAGGGCAGCAATTGACTTGGGTTCCCCTTCTGTCCCTCTCTCGGACAGGAGCTTTCTTTCCTCCCAATAAATATATTCTGCTCTTAAGAAAAAAAAAAAAATAAAGGTAAGACATCGCTTTATGGGTTAGGTAGAATTTTTTTAAAAAAACCAAAACAACAACAAAAACCTGTTACTAATACATGACAAGTTAGGAAGCTTTAGCCCAAACACAAAGGTAACAGACAAGACAAGCTGTCATTTGATACCACAGGGCTGTGCCAGAGAACACCAAACTTCAATTAAAGACACAAAGATTTAAATAAAATTATAAAAACAAAACAAACTTTTACATTCTACCTTGCCTGGGTCAAAGAACATCGAGGATTCAAAAATTAATTAAACCTAGTAAATAATTTAAAAAGGGAAGGGCTCCCTTTCAAAAAATGCTTTAGTTAATTTTAGCATCCTTCTGTTTAGCTGCTTAGCAACCCTTATCCTATGACCTTCTAAGCGCCACCTACTTTTCAGAAGGATAATGAATAGAAACATCAAAAGAATTCACTTCTGGCCGTTTCTGGAGAGCACGGTTAAGCAATTTTTGTAGGAGTTAAAGTTTGTATTAATTACACTAGGCTAAAGGA
This sequence comes from Capromys pilorides, assembly GCA_004027915.1. Classification (NCBI taxonomy): domain Eukaryota; kingdom Metazoa; phylum Chordata; class Mammalia; order Rodentia; family Capromyidae; genus Capromys; species Capromys pilorides. Next base: position 9,383 of record PVKN010001478.1, read on the forward strand.
GAAATTTTCAACTTCATCAGCCAACAAATTTCCTTAGCTGACAATGAGAAAAGATAGTAAGAAGTGAGCATTCTTCCAAACTGACCTAGGAAGTGGAACCACACTGCAGTTCCAAATGGAAGAATAAGAAAGTCCTGAAGCAGCCGCTAGCTCGTGCCTGGCTCACAGCAGATAACCCATCAGCAGCTGCTGATCAGACACAGGACTACCGAGGTTAGACTTTACTTTCCTTCTTCGGCATTTTGTACCTGTGTAAGACATCAGGAGTCTGCCTGCAGAATCTAAAATAAAAGACCCTTCCATGTAAAGGTCACTTGTTGGATGATGTCAGTGGCCAGGAACAGATGCACCACCTGTACCAGCAGAGTCAGATGCGTGCTCATTACACAACCAACACTTGTCTGCCATGAGGGTGCCCAGCCCGAGTTTCTCATGAGAAAGGAAGTGGTATCCAGGAAAATCCAGAGAATGACATCCCATAGAGCACCAGCAAGCATCTGCAGCATCTCAGAGTATCATGTGTCCAAGCAAATCCTCTTTAAAAACAAACATCCTGAAGGACAACTAAAGTATAGCAGTAGTTTTAAGAATGATAAAACTGCAAATTCGTTAACCTAAAATGGAGGAGGGACAATTAAATCGAAGAGATCCTCTCTCCCTTTCTTTTGTAAAAAACAGGAGGTTATTTTTTCACACATTTAAAACTTGATTAGAGCTTCTCAAATGTTTAATTCATCAGTGTAACCAAAGCTTAAAAACACATCAAAGTAGGACCCATTAGCCAGTATCCAGAAAGCTCCCTCCAAAGGACAGAAGTAAAAAAACAAATCAAATTTTTAAAAACCCTAAAACTAGTGGTCGACTTCAGCATATATTATTTGAAGAAACCCATGCCTTAAAAAGTTCCGTGGCTACTTGAACGAAGCACATTTTTCGGTTTCTTTATAAAGGGGTTTTAGCCAAGCCTTTAGCCTCTTAACTTAGACTTCCGGGTTTAATTATGTCTTTAGATATCATACCTGACCGCCTACTCGAAAATGCACCAAAGTTAAAGGATGCTTTCCACAAGTGTGAAAAAGTCTTTGATGTTTTGCTCACCCACCTTCTACTTCATCTCACTTACTTCACAATACACAGATCACTACGTTACCCAAGGGGGGGTGGTGTCTCAAAAAACGGGGACACATGCCAGCAATTCACAACTCCTCTCCTTCAAGTCAGCTGCACCTCGCAATTTCCAGCATCCCTATCCAACAGGCAAACTTTCCTTCCACTGGCTTTTAAAAGGCTCGGTTTAAATCTGAACTCTAAAGCAAGGACGTGGGTGAACTGAACTCCGGAGGAAAACCCCCAGACTGGTTTTTCAGCATGCCAAAAAGTTGCATTTTTTATTCTCCCTTCTCTCTCTACAACCATTACGGCCACCAGCACAATATAGCATCCTCCAAAAGCAGAAAACCCCCTCCAAAGTGCCCGAAAAGTGTGCTAGGACTGGCTCTGCAGCCGTGTAGAATTTCGTAATGGAATGTGAACTGCTCGTCCGGATCTGGGCTCACGTTCTATCTCCTAACCAGTAAGGAGCGAGGGAGGGCAAATCTGCTGAGCAAGGAGAACTACTTTCCTCCTCTTTTATAACCCATCACGGATGCGCCGCGGACGAGGGACGCGAGCTGCACGCGGCGCCTGTCAAGCACCCGGCCCGCGCTCCCCCCCCCCAGACCCCCGCCCCGCCGAGCGTCCCGTACTCACTCGCGGCCGGGCGGGGCTGGGGGGTAGCGTGTCCCATCCTGGCCACGACCCAGGCCCCCATCCAAAAAACACGCCGCTTCCCAGGGAGGGGGCTGGCGACGGGAAGGACCTCCCCTGCTCCTTAGCAACCGTTAAGGTCGCAGTTTCCTAAGAGACCGCGAGCGGGGAGGGGGCACGGGGAGCTGAGCGCAGGCGGGGGTGGGGGGGAACGCGCCCCGGGTCCCCTAGCCTCCCCACCCCAACTGCCTCGCCAGCCCCAGCCTCCCAGCACTGCCCTCCCCGCTTCGCAGCCACCAGCTCCGCGCTGCGGGCCGGGATGGGAAGAGGAAGCTCAGCACCAGAACTCTCGAAAAATTGGTCCAGCCGGCGGCGGACAAAAGTTTCCGAGCGAGCGCGCTACCCAGATGGGTGGCGAGGGGGCCCTGCGGCCGCCCCGCCTCGGATGCTCCGGGCCTCCTTCCTGTGCTCGTGACGGCGCCGGCAGCCGAGCCCCCCCCCCACCCCACGATGGAGGCTCGCCCCACGCCGAGGGCCCCCACGAAAACACGCACCCAGCAGACAAGAGGGCTGCGAACAATACGCGCCGCCACAGCCCTGGGCCCCTTCATTCTCCCCATGCCCCGAGGCGGTGGTCGAGGCGACCCCCACCAGGATCGAGCCATGGCACAGGACAACTCGAGGCCCCTCCAGCCCGGCGCCCTCCGCCCGGGAGGATCAAAGTCCGCGGAGTAGGGCGCGGCGGATGCTCCCACCAAGCGTAGCACCCCCATGTCCTGCAGCCCCGGCGGGCACCCCCAGCCTCTTGTGAGCACCCCCGGATACCTCTTCGTGCTGGCGACGGCGGGCGGGCGGGCGCCGTCATCTCTGCGCCTCCCGGCCCGAGAGGGACTCGAAAGTATGTAGGAGAAAAGTTTCCCCTCCCACATGGGGGGGGGATGTCGGGGGAGCGAGGGCGGAAGATGGAGAGCAGCGCTGGGAAGATGTTTCAGGCCGGCGGTGAGCGCACTATCCGAGGCCCCGCGGTGCTGGTTAAAAATAAACTCGGCGGCGCGGGTCGGGCCGGATTCCTGCGCTCGGACGGCTAATATGGATGCGCTTCAGGTCCCGCTGGCGAGGCGCTGCGGCCGCTCGCGCCGGGAGCTGGTTGGCAGAGCCGCGGCTCGGGAAGGGGAAAGAAGCGGAGGAAGGGGAGGAGGAGGAGGAGGAGGAGGAGGACGAGGAGGAGGAGCAGGAGCGGCGGCGGCGCGCAGCCGGAGCGAGAGGCTGCCCCGCTCCTCCTGGTGCCCCGGCCCACCGCCCCAAGCGCACCCCGAGCGGCGCGGGGCTGCGGGGTCCTGCACCCCGGAGACGCGGAGTTTTTCCAAGCACGACGCGCTCTGCAGCCCTCGCCCTCCCCATCCCTAAAAAAGTTCTTTAAAAGGTCGTTCGGGCTGAGCACTGGACATCCCGCTGCCACCCTAGCGAGGACCGCGAGCCCGAGCCCGGGGCGTGTACTTACGGCCCAGCAGGGCGCTCGGCTCCCAGGCATGATGCGGTGGGGATCGGTGGGCTGCGGGGAGAGGGCGAGGAGAGATGCAAACTTGTTCCGGAAAAGGAATCAAAATGGCGTTTCTGGATGTGCAAAGTTCATCAACTCCACAGTCACTTCCCCTCCTCCTCTTCTCCCACTGGGAGGGAGGTGGGCGAGCGCCGGCGACCCCAGCTCCCCCGCCGCAGCCCTGGCCCCCGCCCCGGCCCCCCGCCCCGCTTCCTCGCCCGCAAGCCCGGAGCTCGCTCCCCCTCACCCTGATAAGTAGACACATCACGTGTTGCTCCTGCGAGTCTCCTGGGGACGTGTTACTGAGCGGCCGCCGCGCGGCGGGGGGGGGGGGGGGGGCTGCGTGGGGGGGAAGCGCGGTACCCGCTAGTCCCAGCCGTCGCCCCCGCCCCGATCTCAGCGGGGTGACCGCGGCTGCCATCCCGGGATGGATGGAGCTGGCGTCCCCGCCCCAACCCCCACCGCAACCCCAACTTTTTTTTTTGCTACCTCCAGAGGCGCCCGGGCCCAGGAGAGCCGGGCCGCCCCCCGTAAGGGACTTGGGCGCTGTCCCCGTCCGTCTGGCGACCACCGCCCCCGCGCCCCTCCCCCGCACTCCCCTCCCCGGCTGCCCGCGGCTTTCCATCACTTTACTGCACGGTTTGTTTCACTATTTTAAGGGAGGAGACGGGGAGATGGCGATGCCCGAGAGGGGCGCCAGGGAGGGCTGCGGGGGTGCAAAACCGGACTGTCGGGGTCCTCGGCCCGGCGCCGTGCCCCTCAGCCCGGAAGGGGCGCCCTGCACGCACCGTGCCCGCCCCACGCGGTCCTCGCCCTGCATCCAGGTGGGCCGAGTTAGGATGGGGCCGGCGCCCGGCCGCAGCGCTGCACCCGCCCCCCAGCCCCACGCCGCCCGCCCGCCCGCCGCCGCTGGGTCCTCGCTGCTCACCGCGGGCGGCGCGCGGCGGCGGCGGCTCCCGTCTACCAAGCACGCAGCGCGCCTCGACGTCTGTCACCTTCCCTTCCCCACGCCCCTCCACTGATGCTCCAGCCGGGACTGCCTGCCCGCGAGGGCCCGCGATGGCGGAGACGCCTACCGCCACCGTGTCCCCACCCCGCGAGGGAACGGCTGCTGCTGTGTCATCCACGTCGCCCTCCGAGGCGTCAGGAAAGCCGCATGCAATATCTCTTTCTCTCAAAGGGCTCCTGTTTCAGCCCTGGGAAGCGGGAGCCTCCTCAGACCCGCTCTCCATCCCCGCGGCTCCTGCCGCCAGCACGCGCCTCGCCCTGGCTGCCTTGGCCCGAGTTACCCCGCGCAGCGCTGCTCTCGCTCAGAGAAAACAGGCCCAGGCTGCGCTTCCTCCACAGGGCGCCCACTGACCAGGCTCCAGCTGGTACTCTTGCCCTCCTGGCTCCTGAAACGGCTGGTGCGCAGGGTCTTTAAAGCATCTTCGGAAGCATGAGGGTGATGGAGCTTGCTGAAAATAAACATCTCGAATCCTACGGCGTAGAGGACATAGGTAGCACAGGCCCAGAGAATTAGGCAAGATGAGGCTGAACAGGCAGAGAGCCGGCGGCTCGATAGGTAGCTGGCCTTTGACCCCCAGCCCCACCCCACCGGCTCCTCTGAGAATCCTTGAACGCCCTGCAAAGTGGAATGGCCCGCTGTGGGTTTAATTTGAGGCCTTTCTTCATCAGCACTTCAGTTTTCACAGCCTGTGACAAGTGCCTGTCTAGGGATGGGTTCTGGCCAAGACAGAACTCTCTGGAACCAAAGCAAAGCAGTTGGACAATTACCTCTAGATAAGTAGGCTAAACCACAGCCCAACTGATTCAGCTGCTGTTTCTCTGACTTTCAGTCATCAACATGAAGTTTTCTGAACCTGTTCGGTTTCCCAGGGTCTCCTGTTTACTGAAGCAAATTCTACCCGAGACATTGGAACACTTGCATTTTTTTCCTAGGCCTTTCCCCCCCACCCCTGCCCCTGTCCGCAAGTGTCATTATCTAATACTTTTATGAAGACTACCCATCCTGAAGGCGAGGGGTGGCTCTCTAAACAGAAGACATAGTGGAAGCCATCGCAGAATTGGTCTCTTACGCTTCCTCCAAGGTGTTCCATTGAGAGGGCAAAGAAGGTCCTGGAGGGAAGGGGTCTGCCATTACTTGCCTGCCTATCATTCAGAAGTTCCATCTTTCCTGGTCTTCCCATACAGTGATAGGTTTGAGTAGGAACAATATCAAAATTGGAATTCACAATTTTGCTCATTGTGCAAAAATGCACTGCAACCCCCACAGCAACATGAATTTTCACAACAAACCAGTACTTCTTTAATACCCGCTGTTTTATTTTACTTTGTCTTTTTGAGACAGGGTCTTGCTACATAATTCAGTCTGACCTTGAACTCACTTTGTAGCCCAGACTGGCCTCAAACTGCAAGCATGCACAACCATGCCTGGCTGCCTAATACCATCTAGATAATACTGTCAACTAAGAGAGAGAGAAAAAAAAAAAAAAAATCAAACAAGATCTCACTTTGTAGTTCAGGCTGTCCTTGATCTATGTAGCCCTAGCTGGCCTCAAACTCATAGCAGTCATCCTGCTTCAGCCTCTCAAGCGCTGGGGTTATAGATGTGTACCACAACCGCTGTCCTTGGCACAGAAGCTTTTTTAAATTTGGATTTTAGAGTTGAGGGTGTTCTGGCTAGAGCTCTTGTCTGGCATGCACAAGACCCTGGATGGGTCTTTGGGCCCCAGCACCATGGAAAAAAAATCAGTAAAAAAATTGGAGTTTACCCAGGTACAGTGGACCATTCTTATAATTCCAGTGCTAGGGAAGGCTGATGCAGGAGAATTGAGAACTCAAAGCCAGCCTGAGGCACACGATGAGACTCTGTCGTTAAAAAAAAAAATGTATAAGGGCCCTGTGGCTTCATTTCTAGCTAATTTATAAATTTAAAAGTCAAATCACCTGTCCAAAAGATTATTTGCTCATATTTCATGTAAATATCATTTATCCAAAAATATTTCTGAATATTTTATAGGTAAAAAAGAAAAAAAAAGCATCCTATCAAAAATCTGATGAGGGCTAGGGATATAGCTCAGCAGCATAAGTGCCTGCCTGGAAAGCACAAGACCCTGAGTTCAATCCCCGGTACTGAAAAAAAAAAAGCTTTGATGAGATATTCATGAAAATGGTTATAATAAAGTTCAGGCTGGGCACGCTGGCATACACCTGTAATCCTATAATGTAACTCAGGAAGTTGAGGCAAGAGGATCCCCAAGTTTGAGACCAGCTTGGACAATATAGTGGGTTCAAGGTTGGCCAGAACTACACGGCAAGACCCTGTCTCAAAAAACCACAATGAAAACGGAAAGAAAAGTCTGGGACACACATGTAAATGCCACACTGTGTCTCTAGTATGAAAAACCAAGAGTATAAACAAGGACCAACATGTATAATAGGTACTATGAAATAGGAAGAAAATGTTCAAACGGAGGAGAATGGAAAGGAAAGAAGGAAAACATGGAAACAAAGCTATTGTTAATGTGGAGTTGAGAGGTTGAAGGGAGGGTAGGGGAGTGGGGGGAAAAGCAAGTGATGAACAGGTACAAATTCTTTATGATAAATGTGATCATTATGTATATCTAACACGTACCATTAAAATCTGACTGGAGAAAAACAAAAAGTCAGACAGGTGCTGGTAAGGATGTGGAGAAACCAGAGCCTTCTTCGCACATTCCTAGGGGAGTCAAAATGGTCAGCCATTTTGAAAAGTACTTGGTTCTTCCTCAAAAGATTAAACACGGATTCCCATAAGACCCAGGAATTCTACCCCTGGGTACATACACTAGAAATGAAAATGCATGTTTCCTCAAAAATGTGTGCACAGATGTTCACACCAGCATTGTATCTGTTATAGCTAAAAAGTAGAAATAGCTAAACATCCATCAGGTGGTGAATGGATAAATAAAACGTGGCCGATGCATGGGTGGACCATTGTTAAACCACAAGAAGGCATGTGGATGGCTCCCTGAACATGGACGGACCTTGAACACATTACGCCGCATGAAATAAGTCAGACTGCAGACCCCAAAGGATGGGCAGGATGTGGATACCTGAAGTACCCACAATATCCAGAGACAAATGAGACTATGGTTACCTAGGGCATAAGGCTTGGGGAGAGGGACCAACTGCTAACGTACATGGGACTTCTCTTTGGGGGTAGGTATGATACAAATATTCTGAAATTTATTGTGGTTCCAGTGGCACAACTCTAAATATACTTGAAAAACTGTTGGGTTGTGGACATTAAATGAGCACATTTTATGGTTTATGAGTTGCTTCATGATGCAGTCAATATGATCATGCATATGGAATCTTGCTATCTTCTACAGTGAAGAAGTGATACAAACCGGTTAATACAAATCCATGCTTAAAAGAGCTCATAACTGAATCTCTGCATCTACAGGAAGTAATCAAGAAATGCAGATCACAGCTGGGCATGGTGGCACATGCCTGTAATCCCAGCACTTGAGGCTGAGGCAGGAGGGTCACTGTGAATTCAAGAGCAGCCTGGGCTGCAAAAACAGTTCAAGGCCAACCTAGACTAGCTTGCAAGACCCTGTCTCATAAATAAATAAATAAATAAATAAGGGCTGGGGAGATAGCTCAGTGGTCTAAATGCCTGCATGGCAAGTGCAAAGACTGAAATTTGATCCCCAGTACTGCACACTGTACCAACCACTGAAACCAGGTGGGGTGGCACATACCTGTAATCCAAGTGCTGGGGAGGTTGAGACAGGAGGATTACTATGTAATGAGATCCTATATCCAATAAAGAAAGAAAGATTTTTTTTTTTTTTTTTTAAGTACAGGGTCTACAGGGTTTCACTACATAGATCCAACTCGTAGTGATTCTCCTGTTTTTAGCCTCCCAAGCACTGGGATTACAGGTGCATGCCACCATGCCCAGTCTTAATTGCCGGCTCAGTGCACTCTGGGGGTAAGGCCGGCACAGCCTGCCTGGGACTGAACCCCTGCTGGTGTGCTCTGCCTAAGAAGGCACGTTAGGGGCTGGGGAGAAAGCTCCATGGCACAAGTGCCTGCCTGGCAAGTGCAAGGTCGAGAGTTCGAAACCCTGTCCTGCAAAAAAAAAAAAAAAGAAGGCACTTTAGTCTGTTGAGCTATCTGGCTGGCCCAAAAAAAAAAAAAAAAAAAAAAAAGAAGAAGAAGATTAATAGATAAAAAAATACAAACTGAAATATATAATAAGTATTCAATATATAATAAGTACACAATTCAGGCATTCTAGGTGGGTGTGGTGGAACATGCTTGTAATATTAGCAGGTAGCTGAGGCAGGAGGATAGTTACAAGTTTGAGACCAGCCTGGGCTACAAAATGTATTCAAGGCCAGCCTGAACTTCATAGTGAGATCCTGTCTCAAAAAGACCAAAAAATAAAAAATAAAAAAATCAGACATTCTGAAATCAGAACATCGTTAATGGGAGCGATCAAAAAAAAGCTTAGAGGAGAGAAAGATAGAATCAGATCATGGGAAATGGCTAGGAATTTGCACAATGGAAAGTAGGATTGAAAAAGATTGTCAGGCTGGTGTGGTGGCACACACCTATAATCCCAGTACTCTGGAGGCTGAGGCAGGAGGATCACCGTGAGTTCAAGACCAGCCTGGCCTACAAAAGGAGCTCTAGGCCAACCGACCTACATAGTGGAACCCTATCTCAAAAACACCAAAAAAAAGGAAAAAAAAAAATCAGAATGGGTATGGTGGTACCCACCTATAATCGCAGCACTCCAGTAGGCTGAGGCAGAAGAATTGAAAATGAGTCTGTCCTGGGTAATTTAGGAAGATCCTCCTAGTGCAAAGCCCTTGGGTTCATTCCTCAGAACCACACCACTACCACCACCACCAGATTAGTCAATGGAAGATAGGTAGATATACTGTGAACACAAGACAAAATGATGCAAAGGTGCTCTTACAAAAATCTGCGTTGTGTCCTGAAATCAGTAGGGATTCTAGCCTGGCTGGATGACAACATATACAGGGACAGCTGGGTGATGGGGCACTAAGGTAAGTAAGAAGCACTGTGACTCTCAGCCAGAGGAAACTCAGGAGTGGGGAGGGAGAGGGACTGGAAAAGGGAAGACCAGCAACCACAGAGACAACCGACAGGAAGGCAGGGGATCCAGATGGGGCTGGGGCCAGACAGAGGGGTAGGAGCACCAGGGAACAGGCACACAAAACAAGGTAGCTCCTTGAACTGTACCAACCTCTCTCCCTGTGGGCTGCAAGGGGTACGGGTAGCAAGATAGGCTGGCCCAGTGGCCAGGGGGCTAGGTTGCCTGGAGCTTGCCTACCTTGAAGTTGCCCTGGGCATGACCCAACATCAAGCCCATGAAAGGCTTAGGGAGGAGGAGGGTGGTAGCACTGGGGAGAACATTCTGGAAGGTGACAAGACAGGACAGGAAAGCTGAGTAGCAGAGAACACAAGAGCTCACACAAGAAAGAGGAGAGACCTAGCTAGGCCTCGCTGCAGGTGTGAAGAAAGTGCGTATGCCACAGGTCAGGTGGGCCCAGAAAAAGAATTCCTGCAAAAGTGGGAGACTGGAGGAACCCAAAGGAAGGGGTCAGCAGTGAAGGACAGGGACCCTTGATGTCCGGCTGGGGGACTTGGAGGGATGGGTGCCTGTCCCGGGGTCTAACTCCTGGCGACAGAGGCTGACGTGTGGGTGGTGCATCCTGGAGCCGCGATGGGCAGTCAAAGGCCAGCACAGCTGATCACAAGGAAACACCTCACAAGAGGGAAGAGGGCTGGGGAGATAGCTCCACGGCACAAGTGCCTGCCTGCCAAGTGCAAGGTCGTGAGTTTGAACCCCGGTCCTGCCAAAAAGAAAAAAAAAAAAAAGAGATGAGGAAGAGAGGCCAAGGGGGCCTTTGTCCTTTCTTTAAAGAAGCAGCTCGGCTGAGGAACCCAAGCACTGCCAGGCAAAACATGATCAACCGTGGGACAACAGAGAATGATACAGACTGGCAGCAGAGCCAGGTGTGGTGGCGCACGCCTGGAATCCCACCACTTGGGAGGCTGAGGCAGGAGGATCGGTGCGAGTTCGAGACCAGCCTGGGCTACAAAAGTGAGCTCAAGGCCAGCCTGAGCTGCACAGCGAGACCCTGTCCCAAAAAGACAGAAAGAAAAAAAAAAAAAAAAAGGCTGGCAGCAGAGGAAGGATGGGTGCTGAGAAAATGGACCAGAGCGAGGGCAGGGGCAGGGAGCAAGGGGTTAAAGAGTGACCAGCACAGGAGGAAGTGAAGGCCCTGAGGAAAGGAAAGCTGCTGCTGCAGCAGCCTGGAGCAGAGCAGCGTGGGATGGGCCTCGCTCCTGAGTGCCCTAGGAGGCCCAGCTGCAGCGCTTCTGCCCCCAGGCCAGGCAGGTGCCCTTATGGTGCCCATTTTACAACTGGCAAAACTGAGGCAAAGAGGCTGCTCGACTGCCCAGCACTGCGCAGCCGGTGAGGGCAGCACCAAGGTGCCACGCCAGCATCTAACCCACACTCTCATTGTCGTCATGGTTGTTAGCCAACTGCGAATGAAAACAGTGTACTAATAAAAAAAAAAAAGCCTGTTTGATTGTCTTGACTCCTCTCAATAAAACCCTCTTGATTAGGAGTCCTTGACAGGGGCAGTATTGTCTGGGGAGTTGGTTAATAGGCCTTAATTGGAAAGATAAGTGAATGCACATTTTTAAGGATTGCTAATTTAGTTTATAATCATGCCTCCCTCGCTTAAACACAAGACACAAACTTCCTTCTGTTCTCCAAGTATCATGGCCCGCATGTGCAGGATAAACGGGAAAGTGTCCGCGGGATGGTTTGCGGATTTCCACACATCTCACTCAGTGAGGTCAGGACGAACACCGGGCCGAATCTATGCTCTTAATGGGCTACACCAGTGATTGTGTTTATTTGGTGGAACTGGGGACCAAATCTGGAGCCTTCAACTGAGCTACATCCTCAGCCCTTCTCCTTCTCCTCCCCTCCCCTCCCGCCCTTCTCATTTTGAAGCAAGATTTCACCAACTTTCTAAGTTGTCCAGGCTGGGCTGAAACTCGCCATCCCCCTGCCTCAGCCTCCCTGGGATTACAGGTGTGCACCATCATGCTAGGCCTAGAAAATTACTTTGGAAGGAGTGTGAGTGTGAGTATGTGTGTGTGTCTGTGGCACGGAAGAAAAGTTCGATCTGCCTTGGGAGGACAAGAGGGACAGTTGTTATTCTAAGAAGAAAGGAAAGGGGGAAGTGTAGGAACATACTGAGGGACAGTGGGAAGAAGGCAAGGCCTAGGAGCCGGCAACTGGAGGCCTTGGGCCTGTCAGCAGTGGAGAGCACAGGAGGGAGGTGGCGGAAGAGGAGGGAGTGGGAGACCCTTGCTGTTTCTGCCCAGGCAACAGGAAGAGGAGAGCGGGTGGCGGGGAGCTAAAGGCTCCTTCACAGAGACAGTCCTGTCACTGCCACTGAGGAAGGGCCCAGAGCTGACAGGAAAAGCAGGAAGTGGCTGCTAGGCCATCGAGGGTGATGTGCAGTAGGAATAAGAGGAAGAGGCAGGGATAAAGGGACCATGCCAACTTTGGGGGGAGGTGAGGTGGTCTTGGTTGTAACCCCAAAATTCCCATCCCTCATCCCCTACTATCTCCTGGGAATGTGACCAGATTTGAGATCAACCTTTAAAAAGAGGTGGTGAAGGTAAAGCCAAGCCATTGGTGTGGGCTAATCCAACCAACCTGTGTCCTTATAAAAAGAGGTCATCGGGACGTGGACACACAGACAGGAAGCTGTGCGAGGATACATGGCAAAGGTGACACCCTCAAGCTATGGAGGGAGGCTGCCATGGTCTAGGATCTGCCCCTGCCCCAGGGCTGATGGTGCGGGGAGGTCCTTAGAGGAAGTCCTGACGATGGAGCCCAGGTAGCATTCTTGGCTTTGTAAGGGGAAGAGAGGCCAGAGCCAGCAGCTCACACTTTCTCGACCTGTGACAGCCTCTTGGGCTTCCACAGCCATGAGCTAAAGTCCACCTCTTTCCTTTATAAATTACTCAAGAGTGTGGTACTCAAGTTATCACAACAGAAATCAGACTAAGACAGAGACCTCACTAAAGGATCTGCCTGCCAGCATCACAATCGTGGACTTTCGGCCCTTGGGACTACGAGGAAATAAATCTGCTGCTTAAGCTTCTCAGGCTGTGGTAACTGTTATGATGACTGTAGCTAAAGCTGATACAGGAAGGAGAGGTGCTGAAGAGAACCAGGAGCCCTGAATTTAAGTCGAAGAGATAAGAAAGACAACATTCACAGATTCAGCATCCCCTCTGGGACCTGGGAGTAAAGCAAGGCTTAGAAGTGATATCAAAGCCGGCTGTGGTAGCACATGCCTGAAATCTCAGCACCCAGGAGGTTGAGGCACATGCCTGAAATCTCAGCACCCAGGAGGTTGAGGCAGGAGGACCACCAGGAATTTGAGGCCAGCTTGGGCAACACAGTGAGTTCAAAGCTAGCCAGAACTACATAGTGAGACCCTGTCTTAAAAAAAAAAAAAAAAAGTGCTATCAGCCTGGTGTGGTGGCATCTCTAATCCCACAGCTCTGGGGGCTGAGGCAAGAAGATCACAAGTTCAAGTCTACCCTGGGCAATTTAGCCAGTTAACAAGACCCTCCCTCCAGTCAATCAATTAATCAATCAATGGTCAATCAGTCCAAGAAGGAAGTAATATCTCTTAAAAGCAAACTAAGTTTCCAGTAGGGTCATGAAGGCAGAAGGAATACTGGGGAGAAGGTTGAGGATCTATGTCCCAGTCTCCATGGGTGGGACCTCTCTGGAAGGCGGAGGCTCGCCTGAGTTAATGACTTCTCCACTTGAACACCAGCATGAGAAGAGCACAAGCTGCAAGCTCTCAAACACGAGCTGCAAAGGGTTCAGAGGTGGAGCAGGCAGGAACGATGGAGCAGGCACCGCCAGGAGCACCAGGAGCACCAAACGGAAACAAAAGGCTGGGAGGCAGAGAGGAAGATGTTCTTTGGATTTGCAAAATCTTAGTAAAAGAACTCACTCAATGTCTTTGAAACCATGCATGCTCCTAGGGATTGGCCACTGAGAACACCTTTATACAACCTCTGTGGGCCACAGGAGTTTATTATCCTACTTCCCAAATGACTTATGATATGTGTGATTTCTGGCAGATGAACCTGTTCCCTTTTTATGTGAACCATTTGAAGTAGAAAATGTTTCTAAAATGCACAATCTGTGACCTTGCTTTCTCTCCCTTTTCTAACAACCAGAATGATGACATATGAACAAAGTGACATGATCAGTAATTCCCAATGTTATCCAACCAATTGTCTGTCTGTCTGTCTGTTGGTCTGTCTGTCTGTCTGTCTGTCGGTGCTGCGGCTGAACCCAGGGCCTTGTGCATGCTAAGCACCTGCTCTGCGACTCAGCTACATGCCCACTGCTCAGCGCTAACTTTTTTATAAACAATATTTATAACAGGCCACTGGTGGTCACATCCTCAGCCAACTGTTCATTTCTGAGGTATGTAATAGCTATTTGCCGTCATTTCCTGGGACTCCACTGTCTCTTTTGACTGCAGTGTTTGTCTGCTTTCTGTTGTTTCTCCTCCCTCCCTATCTGGCTGACCCTTGTCACTTCTTTCTGAACTCTCTCTGTCTGCCAATAGCAACTTGCTCTTCCCTTTCCGATTGATCGCCTGTAATTTGCAGTGGTTAGGAAATGGATAACCAAGGTTGTCAGAAAATGTGTCAAAAGTAAGCACCCGGACTGGCATCTCCTTCTGCTAGCCCCCAAACCAAAAGATGGTTGCTTTTTGATGCCCAGATAAGTTTTTGTTAATTTCCTTCACTCATCCATTTGTACTGGCACTCAAGATCCCACGCAAGCCAGGCAGGCCAAACTATACCCTCACCCCTCTGTAATGCAAGTGCATTGTTTTTTTTTTTTTTTTTTTTTTTTTTTTTTTTTTTTTTTTTTTTTTTTTTTTTTTTTTTTTTTTTTTTTTTTTTTTGAGGGACAGCGTTCAAACTCATGACCTTCCACTTGCCAGGCAGGTACTTGTGCCATGGAGCTATCTCCCTGGCCCCTACTTTTATTGTTTGTTTGCTTGCTTTTGTTTTACTTTTTGTTGAGACAGGGTCTCCCTATGCGGTTCCAGGAGCTCACTTGAAGCTCATTTTCTGGCCCAGGTTGGTCTTGAGCTCGCAGTGATCCTCCTGCCTCAGCCTCTGGAGTGGTGCTGGGATTGTAGCCATGTGTTACCAGGTTCAGCTTATTAGAATTTTAAATTGCTTTACCCTAGGGAGACGCACAAAGGGCTAGCCATTCCTACCTCTGCCTTCATACGGGGCCGCAGGAGTCAGAAAAACTCTCCTTCCTCTCACCAGATGAAGATTCTTTGCCTGAAGGTCTTGCGGTTACAATTCAATGTCCCCTCTCAGGGTAGAGCTCTGCACTTACAAACCAGGGTATGCACAAGTAAACTAAACAGGCTGGGGAGATAGCTCTATGGCACAAGTGCCTGCCTGGCAAGTGCAAGGTCATGAGTTCGAACCCCGGTCCCACAAAAAAAAAAAGGAAACTCAACACTGCAGTAAACGATATGCATGTATCTTCATGGTCCAATGGAGCGACAAAACAGGACCAAAGTGAAATCTGCAGCTTCGGTTAAGTGTGCCCCCATAAAGGCCTGTAAACTGGGGCCAGGAATAAGCGCTTTGCCATGGATCATTCTGCTCCAAGAGAGGGTCCTCATGTTCCCAGGCCCAAGGGTCAGGCTGGGGTTTTCAATTTAAAAAGTGCTGAAGACGTTGCCGGGAATCACACTTTTAGCCATAGGAAAGACACAACTGCAGGAAAGTACACCAAGCCCATTCATAAACACTGAAGACATCGTCTAATCCCAAGCATAAGAAGTTCCCTCTCTCTCAGAAAAACACAGGCTAGCTGTGGTGGAGGAAACAGTCCTAGTACTCTGTGAGACTGAGGCAGAAGATCTCAAGTTCAAGCCCAGCCTTACAAAAAAGCCAATCTCTCTCTCTCTCTCTCTCTCTCTCTCTCTCTCTCTCTCTCTCTCTAGTACAGGGTCTACAGGTTCTTACTTACTACGTAGACCTCACTTGTAGTGATCCGCCTGTGTTCAACCTCCCAAGAGCTGGGATTACAGGTGTGCACTACCACGCCTAATCTCAGTCTCTGTCTCAGCGTGCCCTGGGGGAATTGAACCCCAGCAGCTCTGCCTAAGTAGGCGCTTTAGTCTGCTGAACTATCTGGCCAGCTCTTCTGTCTCATTTTTAAGAAGCCTGGAGATGTAGCTCAGTGTCAAGGCCCCAGGGACTCCCACAGGCTCAAGACTGGTTTTGTTTGAAACAACAAATGACTGTCAAGGAAATTTTATTTTATTTTATTATTTTTTGGGCACCAGGAATCAAACTTAGGACCTTGCACTTGCCAAGCAGGCCCTTTGCCACTGAGCTATATCCCTGGCCCTGTCACGAAAATGGTAAAAGCGGCACAGCCAGCTGCTTCCTGGGTTTGATCCCCAGTATAACAGCAACAATGACAAATAGTAGTCGTCGTCGTCGTCATAGTAGCAGCAGCAGCAAGTCATATTTACACCTTTCACACTAGAAAATAAGGATATGGCAGGTTGTAGCCACTGCCTCTGACTGCTGTCACACCTTGTCTCGTGCCCATCCCAGGATGCCCTGGTGTCTCTCTCAAGGGAATGGGTGTGCAACAAGACATTCTAAAGCATGGGGCTGATGCAAATGCAGTCTTCACTCTACTGAAGAAACCCGACATCCACTGCTTTGTTCACTGGGACAGCACCCGACAGGTGTCGATGGCATTTCTGCCTTCACGGCCAAGGAAGCCAGCGCCAGAGAGCCAAGGGCTTCAGGAGATTCCAAACTGATTCTGTTTTAAATGACAAAGGTCTGTCATGGAAATTCTAGAAGCTACACAACCAGTAGCCGCCTCAGTGGGACTTTTTAAAATAAAGCCAGCAGACTGAATGTGTGGCCCCCCCCGCGTGAGAGATTCCCTAGCATGCAGAGGCCCTGGGCTCCATCCCAAGCACTGAAGACCACGATGATGATGTGAATACACCTTCAAATGAAACCAGTGTACTACTGTCACAAGCTGGATTGTGTCCTCTGCCCCAGCCCTGGTCCAAATTGCCATGTTAAAGTCCTAACCCCCAGTCTCCAAACAGGGCTGCATTTGGTGAGGGGCATGAGGACAGAAGCAGGCCCTCGTCCCATGTGACAGATATCCTTATGAAAAGAGGAGAAAGCACAGACCTCTAGAGGGAAGACCATGGACAATGTGGGCCGAAGAGAGCCACCCATGAGCCAAAAAGGGGCCCACACATTAGCCGGGCCCACACCTACATCTCAGACTCTAGCACCCATGACAGAAAAGGTTCCTAGGCCTCCAAAGCCGACAGCCACTTTCTCCCAGTGGAACACTCTAAGTTGGAACAACTGCATCACACCTGCTATGACATATCTAAGTGAGAAAGACTGCCTACAAACACATGTCCTATTTCTGTACGTAAATCAATGGAAATTATAGTCACATAAATATAAAAAGAGAAGAGGTGAACAGCAAAATGTTTTAATAGTGGTTTGTTTTTTTTTTTTTTGAGTAGTGAGATCCTAAAAGATTCTATCATTTGCCATCCTGCTAGTGTATTTTTAATTTTTGTAAATAAACATGCAATAATTTTGTTATAGGAAAAAAAATTCATTAACTCTCTTCCACGAAGGAGTCCATGGCATGGCAGGCAAACACAGCACCACTGAATGACACCCTCAACCCTGAGCTCAGCATGCCCCGGAGCAGGGCCAATGCGGCCTGTGATCCCGGGTGGAGATCCATCCCGTCCCTGCACTTGCACAAGCGGCCTTCCGCTGAGCTGTCTCACTGGCCCGAAGTGATGATCTTTCATGTCAAAGATATCTCTTTTTATTTTTTATTTTTTTGGCAAAATCAGGGATCGAACTCAGGATTTTGCACTTGCCAGGCAGGCACATAAGCCCCTGAGCTATCTGCCCAGCCCTGTCAGAGATATCTCAAAGTCAAAGATATGTGATTATTTAGAGGATGTCACAAGCAATATCTGGAATACAAATTTATAAGTATAAATTTATAAATTATGCAGTTCTGTCCACACACAAATGTCTTCCTTCCTGCTACACCTTATGTTTGCAGCCTGACTTTTCTTTTGCGTACACTATAATTGTTTACAGTTCTTCCTATTTCTTTTTTCTTTTTTTTTTTTGGTGGTGCCAGAGATTGAATGTAGGACCTTGCACTTGCCAGGCAAGCATTTATTCCACTGAGCTATCTTCCCAGCCCAGTTTTTCCCACTGCTAAATTCTTTTTTTTTTTTTTTTTTTTGGGGGGGGGGGGGCAGGACCAGGATTCGAACTCATAACCTTGTACTTGCCAGGCAGGCACTTGTGCCAGTTCTTCCCATTTCTAATATGCAAGTCCTGAACACATTTTCTTTCTTCTTTTCAGGACAGGGGTTCGAACTCACAACCTTGCACTTGCCAGACAGGCACTTATGCCATGGAACTATCTCCCCAGCCCCCTGAACATGTTTTTTTTTTCTACACAGAAATCTAACTTTCAGGACTCCAAACTAAAAGAAGAGCTTTGCTTGCTTGCTTGCTTGTTTTAGTGCATGGTCTATAGGATCTCAGTCACTACACAGATCAGACTCACTGATTTTCCTGTTTTCAGCCTCCCAAAGTGCTGGGATTACAGGTGTACCATGACGCCTAGTCCCAATCGCTATCTCAGCTCCTTCCGGGGACAAGGCTGGCACGGCAGGCTGAGGATCGAACCTCTGACCCCTGAATCTGCCTAAGCAGGCACTTTAATCTGCTGAGCTATCTGGCCAGCCCTCCAAAGTTGAGAAAGATTCTGTTTTGGCTGGCTGGCTCAGGCTACCTTAAGAGCGCGTCTGATGTGGCATGTGGAGCTGGGGATCGAACCATGGTCCCCTGTGCCTGACTGGGTTTGTCCAAGCAGGTGCTTTAAACAACTGAGCTAACCCACAAGACCTCAAGTTTTTTTTTCTTTAAATTCTCAGAAGTAGTATTCCATAATACAAACTGAGGAGTGTAAATATATCTAGAACCACACAGTTACGATGGAAAGAGTGGGGGGCCGGTCACCTGCTGGCTGTGTCCCCAAACACAGCATTTAATTCTAGCTAAACTCAGCTCTTTCACTTGTCGGAGTTGCAATAATCATCTTCAGCACTGCCATGAGGGCTAACAGCACCACATCAGACATCTGCCTGGTGTAGGTGCTCACTAAACTGAGGTTCTCATGTGTTTAGGAATTAGTTGCTTACTAGTTACACTTCACGAACACATTTATCCGAATCCAATAAAAGTGTCAAGGTTGCATCAAATTCTCTATGTAATTTTTTTGAAAACATACATCGGCCAGGGATATAGCTCAGTGATGCAGCGCCTGCCTAGCAGGCGTGAGGCCTAGAGTTCAATTCCTGGTACCAAAAAACAAAATAGAAAAAAAAGAAAGAAAACAATACAAAACCACCTCAGGGTTATCATTGCTGAATTACTACATAATAATCATTCATTTACAAGTATGTCTATAGAGCTGAATTTATGGGTCTTCTCTCTCTATATATATATGTATATACGTATATACATTGCACACATAAAGCTGCTTATAATCTTTGTAATGCTATTAAATTTATAGTGACAACAGACAAGATAAAACAGTTACAACCAAAATACCAAGTTACAAATCTTTTTAGTAATTAAAGTTTTTTATGGAAATGTATAAACCTGAAAGATTTGACTCTTTGATTGGTTGGCTTGGCCTTGTTATTTCAGATGAATCTGGGCTAAGTGTTGATATTTACATGATTACTTCAATAAAGGACCTTAGGGTTACAGGGCTGGTGAGTTGGTTCAGCTGTCTAAAGCACCTGCATGGTAAAGTTTAGGTCACCGCAGGAACCACGGCTCGATCCCAGGTACCACATGCTGCGCCAGCCCCACCCCCAGGGCAGGCTGAGCCGGCCATAACACAAACAAATAAATGAGGTTTAATAAAATAAATTTAAAAAAAGAAGAACCTTAAGGTTATAGTAGATAATACATTCGGATTGCTGCTGAGCATAGAGGCAGGAACATAATCCAAGAACTATGAACCTATGGCCTAAGTTTTTTCTACTACATGGTACAGAGTCTACAGAAAAAACTTAAATCTTGATTGCACTGTAATCTAAGTATATAGTTACACACAGAAACAAGCACAAAGCTTTGCAAACAATAGCCAAGGCTGCAGGGAGAGGGGACAAGTGGCTTCAGGTGTGAAGCACAGGCTAAAGCTGCAATGCTCACACTGTGTGCGTCCCACATGTAGACTGTGGTACAATCTCTGCTGCGCAGTGAGACAAACGGAGGGATCAGACGGGCAGCTTGGAGCGCCAGGTGCATGGTGAGGGTGGCGCTGCGCAGTGGTGGGGCAAGGAACCGATGAGTGGACACAGATGGAAAAGGTCTTGGGGAAAGTTCACAGCAAGCTCACACCCATGAAGAAAATCTAGTTCAAATGGATGAAAGAATTAAATGTAAAATATTAGCTAGACATTGTGGTACCTGCTTGTAATCCCAGCACTCTGGAAGGGTGAGGCTGGAGGTCGGCGAGTTCGGGTCTAGCCTAGACAAGTTAATAAGATCCTGTCTCAAAATAAAATTTAACAAACCTACAAAGGTTTGAGGATATAGCTAGGTTTAAGGTCCCAGAGTTCTACCCTCAGTACCATAAAAAAAAAAAAAAAAAAAAAAAAAAAAAAAAAAAAAAAAAAAAAAAAAAAAGTAGAACATTAAATGATAAAAGAACCAGAAGAAAAGCAGAACACTTGAAAGTATGGGGGCCAGGGAGATAGCTCCATGGCACAAGTGCCTGCCTGGCAAGTGCAAGGTCATGAGTTCAAACCCTGGTCCCCCCCGCAAAAAAAGAAAATTAAAAATTGGCTGGGCATGGTGGTGCATGCCTGTAATCTCAGCACTTGGGAGGCTGAGGCAGGAGGATCAGTGTGAGTTCAAGATCAACCTGGGCTACAAAAGTAAGCTAAAGGCCAGCCTGAAGTGCATAGCGAGACCCTGTCTCAAAAAGACAAAAAAAAAGTATGGAAGAATCTCTGAAGGAAAGCAAATCATAAAGGACAAGGTATGTACGTATGTATATGTATGTACGTACGTATGTATCTATTGATAGTGGGAATCAAACTCATGATCTTGCATTTGCCAGGCAGGTGTTATGCTACTGTGCTAATTTTTTTTTTTTCCCAGCTCAGCTCACCCTAACGCTAGTATGGCATGTGGTACCAGGGATTGAACCTTGGTCCCCTACCCCTGCCTAAGCTTGCCTAAGCAGGCGCTTTAGACTGCTGAGCTATCTCACTAGCCCTATCTAGCTAATTTGTATGACTTTAAATTTCAATATACCAAAAGATTCCACTCTAATTATGCATTGTATACATGTATCAAATTATCATACAGCCCCAGAAACAAGTACAGTTATTATATGATTAGTAAAAATAAACTATAAGCTAAATTGAATTAGAAATTACAAAGCAGAGGAGAAAAGAACATTTGCAATTAGTTAAGTCTTCTTTGTCTTTTTGAGACAAGGTCTTCTTATATAGTTCAGGCTGGCCTTGAGCTCACTTTGTAGCCCAGGCTGGTCTCGAACTCACACCAATCCTCCTGCCTCAGGCTCCCAAGTGCTGGAATTACATGCGTGTGCCACCATGCCAGGCTAAAAGTCTTGATATTATAAAAGCTATACTTTACTGAGCCTTTATTGTACCTAAGAGATACTAAGCAATTTGCATATAATATCTCATCATATCCTATAATGGACGTACAATTAGTTCCACTTTTGAAAATGTAGGTTCTTTTAAAATCAGAATAATAAACGGGTGTAGTAGCACAGGCTGAAGCAAGAGGATGGCTGTGATTTCAAGACGAGCTTGGGCTACAAAGTGAGCTCAAGGCCAGCCTGAACTGCACAGCAAGACTCTGTCTCAAAAACAAAAAACCAAAAAAGCAAAACAACAGCAACCAAAAAAACCCAACAACAACAACAACAACAATAAAAAGTCAGACTAATACTTCATTCTCTAGGAAGAATACACCATCATAACTACATAACATTGTTCTGTAGTTTTTTCTAGCCAATGCAATAAGACATGAAATAGATTTAAATACTTGAAAGAAAAATTAACATTGCCATTATAAACTGTACCATGTGCAACTAAGAAGCCTGAAGAAATTAGTAGAAAATTATATTAAAGAGAAATCTCATAGTAATGACCATCATTTATTGAAGTCTTCTATAAAAAACACTAACGTTTCCACAAGGCCTTGCATCTGTTAAGTAGCAGAGCTGGGATTTAAGCTCTAGTTTGAGAGTTCTTTTCAATTTGTTATTGCTTTGATCTATAAAGTAGACATTTATGACATTCACACACACATACCATTCTCCATATGGAAGCAAATAACCGTCACAAAATTTCACTTTTTAAAAAGAAAAAAATATATATATAAGGGCCGGGGAGACAGCTCCGTGGCACAAGTGCCTGCCTGGCAAGTGCAAGGTCGTGAGTTCGAACCCCAGTCCCACAAAAAATAAATAAATAGAAATACACACACACAGGACAGAAAAAAAGAAAGAAAACAAAACCAAAAAAAACCAAAATTTCAATTTTTAAAACTTTATTCACAAAGCAACAAGTTTAACAAGGTTTTTTGTAATATAAGAAAAGGCTAGATATGAAGAGAGATGAAAGAAAGCTAAGACAGGAAGATTAAACTTTCATTTTTAAATTGTACATTCCAGGGCTGGGGAGATAGCTCAGGGGCACAAATGCCTGCCTGACAAACGCAAGGTCCTGAGTTCCATCCCTAGTTCCGCAAAAAATAAATAAATAAATAAATTTAAATTAAATAAATAAATTGTACATTCCATTAGATATGGTAGTATAAACCTGTAAGCCCAGCATCTGGGAGGCTGAACCAGGAAGATCACTGTGAATTTGAGACCAGCCTGGACTACATATTGACTTCAAAGCCACCCTGAACTCCACAGTGAGACTTTGCCTCAAAAACCCCACAAAACCCTAAAACCTGAAAGCAAACAAAAAGAGGTACATTCTAAATTAATTCATATGTTAAATGCAATCCCAAGCCAAATGCTAATTGGATAACATTTATTTATTTTTGTAGTACTGAGAGTTGAACTCAGGGCCTTCACAGTAAACTACATCCCCAGCCTTTATTTATTTATTTTTAATTTTGAGATAAGATCCTGAGACGTTGTTAAATGGCCCAAGCTGGGCTTGAACTTTCAGTCCTCCTGCCTTAACCTCTCAGTGTGCTGGGATTACATACATGGGCCACCACACCCAGCTTGGATAAAATATTTTATAGGGAGAAATAAAATGATTCAAGTGTATCTGAAAGACATAAACAGTGGGAGTAGTTGCTAAAGAAATACAGGAAGCACGGGTACTAGATATTAAAACAATTATAAATCTATAAAATAGAAAGGGAGCCAGGGGTCGTGGTACACACTCCTAATGCCAGCATTTAGGAGACTGAGGTAGGAGGATCACTTCGAGTTCAAGGCCAGCATGAACTTCAGAGTGAAACCCTGTCTTAAAAAGAAAAGAAAACAAAACAAAAAATCCATAGAGTCCCAAGTATTGGATATTGAGAAGTCAAAAGCCTTACACACTGCTGATAAGAATACAAATGGTACAGTCTCTATGGAAAACAGTATGGCAGTTTCCCATACAAAATATTAAATATAGAACTGTCATATGATTTAGCAATTCTGCTTCTAGGTATATATCCTAGAGAACAGAAGGCACAGTCTTGAATAAATGTTGTACATTTGTGATGATAGCAGCATTATTGAGAACACTCAAGGAAATAACTCACGTGTCCAGAGATGGGTGAATAGATAGATGGACAGACTTTACAAAAATTTAAGTCTAAAAGGAAAATGTAAGTCTACACTACATGTGTATGATGGAATATTATCCTGCCCTAAAAGGGAAGGACATTCTGTCACATTACAAGAGGATCAATCTTGAGGACATTACACTAAGCAAACTAAGAACACAGGCACCGTGGCTTCACTCCTGTGAGGTACCTGAGGAGCCAAACTCATGGACAGTGGAAGGGGACAGGGTTGTACCAGGGGCTCGGGGAGGGTGAGAAGGGAGGGAGGGCTTCACAGGGACAGAGCTTCAGGCTGGGAAGACACAAGTCCCAGAGCTGCTGGCTGCTCCCCAACTGCCACTGACCCATACACCTAGAAAAGATAGTTGAGAGCCTGCCTCAATAAAAAAAAGTCAATCAAGGCCATTTGTCCCCTGAATGCTGGAGGCACCTCAGGGGCAGGAAGTATTTTACTCCAGGATGTAGACTGCCTCTATGGACCCAAGGCTGGGCAGACAGGCTGTCGCCCGTTCTAGGTACCTGGTTAAGCAGGATTGTGCTTGCTTCTTCTGTGATTCAAAGAGCACAGGAGCCACAGGAAACCCAAACGCTGGGACCATAAAACAATGCAGAGCAATTTCCTTATCACCAGCTCCTTGACTTAGAATTCTTTACCCAAGCGGTTTACGGAGGGCAAAGTTCTCAGCACACAGCATCCTTGGAGTTTGGCTCAGCTAGTGTGGAAAAAGTTCTTCCATGTTCCACGGAGCACGCTGGAGGGCCTGTGGAGCCATGAGGATGAAACTGCACCCTGCATGCAAGGTTAGAACGAGGCCTGACTGGAGTACCTGCTTCAGTTATCTGGGCTCTGGTTTCAGGGATTATTCTGAGAACTTAATTTAGCTATAGTCAAACACAGCAATTTGTAACAGGCCTAAAGAAGTCACCTGTCCTTAAACCAGGGTCCTGAAGCACCATTCAACTCCCCCAGCATTGTTTGCCACACAAAGATAGGAGCACATTTGCACATTTTCTTTTTAAAACCTGGCCCAATGCCTCTCCGAAGCTCCCTTTCGCCTTCTAAAGGTTCTCTGGCCACCTACTGGATTTTTTCAGCGCCAGGACTGGGCAAAAAGAAAAAGAGCAACTTACTGCCCTTATTCAAAGGAGAGCGAGAAGAGTTGGAGACTAGAAGCTAGACAGACTTTATTATTCAGTACCCCTGGGGATTTGCAAAAGAATAGCTCAGACACAATCTGGGACTACCCCTGCCTCAAGGAAAAAGCCAATTATTTCCCCTACCTAAGGAGTTTGGCAGCGGGGCCCATATAAAAGCTTCTGTGACATCTTTATCCCAGGCAAAAGGAGGGAAGCAGAGAAGGTGACCATTGAAATACCTTTGCTTATTTGTACTAAGGTATGGGTGTGTGCCCGCGCGGGTGAAGGACTTGCTGGTTGTTATATATAAAGAAGGCTTAGCAGCTACTTTCACTTTCTAATGAACAGCTCTAGTCTTCCAATTGAGTTCTGCAGAAAGCATTTCATTTGAACTGAAGTTGTTCTGATTCATAAAGAGATGTGGAGATCCCTTCCCCCCTCTTTTTTTTTTTTTTTAAATATGCACCTTCTGTTAGAGGTGGCCCTGACTTGAGAGGGAAGCGAGAAAAAAATGGAAGCCCCGACTCATTCAGGAAGAGCACACTGAAAGCGAAAGGTTCACTGATGACCAGTTTCTCGCTCTCAGATGGGGGTGGGGGGTGGAGAGATCACAGGTGCAAAGCGGGGTGAAGGGGCGCATGCTCAGAACTGAAGTCCAGCTCTTCAGCCCCCTCAGTCATGGCTTGTGCACCACGCGGTCCCCAGAATACAAGGTTCCAAGAACAGAGTGGGCTGGGAGGTGCTGGTTGTGCTATCCCGGTACTTGCTGTGGGGCTGTCTTAAGAAAGAGTAGGTTGGGAGGCTGCAGGCTGGCTTGGTGGTAGGGCACTTACCTAACATGTTGGAGGTCTTGCATTGCATACCCAGAGCATGGGGGTCAAGGCGAGGGAAGAGAGAGAGGGAGAGAGAGAGAGAGAGAGAGAGACAGAGAGAGAATGTGAGGATGCGAGGATGTGAAGAGATGAAGTGGATAGTGGATTCACATGCTGATGCTGGTGTGCAATGAATCTTTTGTTTTGTTTCAGGTTTTTTTTGTTGTTGTTGTTGTTTGCTTGTTTTTGCAAAACCAGGGATCGAACTCAGGACCTTGCACTTGCCAGGCAGGCACTTGTGCCCCTGAGCTATCTCCCCAGCCCCAGTGTGCAATGAATCTTTAACAAAGGATAGCCACGGTTCCAGAGCTGCCACGGTCGCTGAAGGCCTGTGGCTACTGAGAATGGTGAGGCCAAACTGAGAGGCAGTTGCAGAGTTCCCGACCACAGGTCTAAGAACTGCGCGGTCTTCTCATGAGTGCAGGCAGAGAGCATCCACATAGGACCGAAAGTGACTTCACAGAACCACGTGGCTGTGTGTGAGCATCACCAGCCTTGCTCTGTCACCAGAGGTGTGGCTTTGCGACGGGTTCCTGGAACTCTGCCAGACCTTCTAGGCTTTGGTTGCAGCCCGCTTAGCATTGAAAGAAGTCAGAAACCAGGTGCAGTGACGCCTGCCGGTAATCCCAGCATTCTGGAGGCTGAGGCAGGAGCAACACAAGTTTGAGCTCAGCCTAGATAAACCAGCATCTTAATGAAGCCCTATCTCAAAATGCAAAATTAAAAGGACAGGGGATATAACTCAGTACAAAGCCCCTGGATTCAATCCCTAATACTACACAGTGGTAGGCAGCTAGGAAAAGGGGGTTAAGCCCCCTCCCAGAGCCAGCAGGGCAGGAGAAGACCACCCACAGGCCTCCCAACCTGTACTGCCCTCAGGGCTTTCCACAGGCCCCAGGCCTCTTTCTTTGCTTCTCTGTTTTCTTTCCCTTCTATGTTCCAAGCAGCTAAGGGTCTCACTATACATCTGGTCCTTCTCTCTTCCCTTCTTCCCTCCTTCCTTTCTTTTCTTGTGGCAGTGCGGACGATGGAACCCAGGGTCGTGCACAGGCTAGGCAAGAGTGCCACCACTGGGCTGTAGCTTCCCTTTCCCTCCAGTGGTCTTAATGTTAACCCAAGTGGCTTTTAGAGGGGCACCACGGCCAGGCATGGTGGTACATGCCTATTAATCCCAGCACTTGGGAAGCAGAGGTAAGGAGGATCCCTGTGAGCTAGAAGCCACCCTGGCCTACACAGTGAGTTCAAGGCCACTCTGAACTACACAGCGAGACTCTATCTCAAAACAAACAGGCACCATTAACAGATCTGGACCAGGAAATTAGGTTAAAAAAAAGTGAACACCCACTGCGACTCCTGGCTTCCACTGGAGCCAAGCGTCCAGCCCGCACGAGCTCACTTAACCTTCGAGGAAGATGGGAGGCCCTATTTATGGCAGAGAAGTTTAGAGCAGTTACGTCACCAAGGTCACAGCCTGAGCCCTTGTCACTCCAAAGTCCTCTGCTCTTATCACCATGCTGCAGACGGTGAAACAACACAGCACGGGTCACCAACGTCCAGAAGTCACAGCAGTAAAGGGGCCCCTGACCAACAAGGCCCCTTTTTGAAACAGTGATCCAATTTCCTTAAAAGGGATCATCATTAACGGAACCCACAGATGTGACTTGCTTGGCTCGGATGACCTTGCAGGGCACCAGCCAGCTCCGTGTGAGCACCTGAGGATGGAAGACCTGAAGGAGAGGACAGGAAGTGGGCCGACTCACCGCGGACCTCTGAAACACTCCGCTGCCAGTGCCTGGCTGGAACCACCACTCCATTTCCCCCAAATGCACATCAGGACACAGACGCAGGAATGGTAGAGAAAGGTTCTTGGGGCAGGGTGGCAAGGAGCACCAGGGCTTGTGGGCGAGAGGACCGACCATCCCAGCAGGGAGCTACATCTTCCTGCCTGATCCTTTGGGGCACCAAAACTTTGCCAAGCTCAGGGAACAAACGGTAGGAAGATGCTAAGAAGCTGGGCCAGGGACTCTCAGCTGAGGCTGCTGACGCTGTCTATTGCTCTTAAAAAGAGCTGCCGGAAGGGGCCAGAAGGGCATCACGTGTCCAGGGGGAAGGGCTCAGTCAGCCCGAGGAAGGAAGCTCTATGTTTCTCACATGACCTAAGCATCTCCGCTACTGCTGTTCTATACCATAAGCAACAGCCCAGAGGCTGCTGAGACCCCAGTGAATGACAAATGGTTGCTCCTTTCTGCTTGTTATACGTTACCCACCTCCCAGAATGGGTGTTTCCAAAGGTGGAAAGTCACTGCTGACCTCAGGAGTGTCTTACACATCTGGCAAGCAGAGGCCCTATTTCTTCCCTAAATAAACACTATGCACAAGTACACAACTGCACACCTGTAATCCTCGCTCTCAGGGAGGCTAAGGCAGGAAAACTGCCAGTTTGAGGCCAGCAGAAGCCACTTAGCAATACAGGGCCAGGGACATAGTCCTGGGTTCCGATGCCCTGTATGGGGAGGTGGGGGTGCATTGCCAGTTCCTTAGACTTCTGAGAGACACTGAAAGATTCCAAGGTCACCTTATGTTTTGGGCACAACACCAAGTGCATTTTGGTTAATGCACAAAGCAGTCACCACACTAAGCGTGACCACCAGTCTCCATGTCTTCAGCAGATGCAGCAAGTTCTCCCAGATGGGCAAGAGGCCACTGAGGGACCAGAAACACCTCCCATGGCAGCTGTCACCCGACTCTCGGCCACTGAAACTTCCTGGCACGGACTCCAAAGGCCACTTCAGAGCTGGGTCCAAGGTGAAATCATCCACAGCGCTAGAAAGGTCACCTCTAGCAGACACTCTGCTGTAATCGGTCTTGGCCAAGAGAGAAGGGATTGGAAACCTGAACTGGCTGTGGCAAGAAAGATGGCCCTGCAGAGGGGATTTTCTGGGAGTTGGCACCCCAGTGGGGGCTCCGCTGATTATTAGGGTTCCTGTACATGCCAGCGGAACCTTTTCAGGGACTCGGCCTGTACAGCCCCATTGTGGATCACGTCAGTGAGACCCCAACCATGGGGTAGGGAGGGTGTCCTCCACTTTTGCTCTCTAAACTGCTTGAGAACACGGTCCTAAACATACTGCCACAGGCACGGACCTCACAGATGCCACAGAAAGCACAAACTCTGATTCTCGCCTACCCACACATCCTCTGTGGTCCCGGGTTGGAGGGTGAGGCCTCATGGCTGCTTGCAGACACTCTGTGCTCCAGCCCTTGGTCCCATCTCCTTCTCACTGCCAGCCATCTAACCTCTATGGTCTCCATTTTCACCAATAAAGCCAAAGACCTCATACGTGACATAGAATTGCTATACAAACTAAGTAATGTGAGAAGCACTTCACACAGTGCCTGGCCTACAACCAGGAGCAGGATTCACTCCCTCAGTCTTTCCATCCTTTTTCTCTTTCTTTCATCTTCCCCTCTCACCTCTTCTTTCCTAGTTTTGCAGTGCTGGGATCGAACCCAGGGCTTTGTACACACTAGGCAAGAGCCCCACAACTAAGCCACATGCCCATCCACATATTCTCCTCCTACCAATTTCAGACTGACAAAAAACCAGCTGTACATGTATTGAAATGATTAACAAGTTTAGAGGCTTTGGTTTATTTTGCAATAGAGTCCTTCTATGCAGTCCAGTCTAGCCTTGAACTCGCAGTGATCGGTCCTATTAACAGCTGTAATTAATCTTGGTGTGCTAGGTAAATACCAGCTGTATGAGGTGCTAATAATGAAAGTGGAAATATCAACACTAGTTGGAACAATCCCGTACACTTATCTGTAGGTTTGGATCCTGCCAGGGATGGCAGTGTTTCATTCATCTCAGGAACCACAGATGTTTCGTATATTATAATTTGTGCACGACAGGAAAAACATCTATGGTGAGCACAAGACTAACACAAGGCCAGGGACACAGTTCAGTGGCTCAGCACCTCCATGGTAAGTATGATGTCATGAGTTCAATTCCTTTTTTTTTAGGGAAGGGTCTACAGAGTGTTCAGGGTCTCACTACTAGATTGGACTCCTAGTGATCCTCCTGTTTTCAGCCTCCCAAAAGCTAGGATTACAGGCGGGCCACCACGCCCAGTCTCAATCTACATCTCATGGCGCCCCGGGGGTGGAGCCATTACCTGCAGGCCAGGGATTGAATCCCTAGCCCCTGTACCTGCTTACAAGCACTTCAATCCACTGAACTATTTGGCCGGTTCATGATCTCAATTCCTGTACTCCCTCCTCACAAAAAAGCCTAACATAGGGTTCTCAAATGTTTTTGTTTCAGGATCCTTTATAAACCTAAGATTTTTTTTTTTTTTAAGTTTTAAAACTTTATTTATTTAGTATAGAGTCTTGATGTGCAGCTCAGACTCATAGTGATCCTCCTGTCTCAGCCTCCCCAGCACTGGGATTACATGCGTATGTCATCACATCTGATTTCAGGGCTGGCACACTGTGCCCAGGGTTGTGGGGCAGGCATGGCATGTGGTACCGGGGATCTAACCCGGTTCCTTGCCAGGCAGGCACCTGGACTGCAGAGCTATCTCCCCAGCCCAGACCTAAGAATGTTAATGATCCCAAACAGCTATTTTTGTAGGTTATGCCCATTGGTGTTTACCATAGAAGAAATTAACACTGAAAAATTTAAAAATATTTGTTCATTTAAAATAATAAGAAGCTGGACATGGTGGCTCATACCTGCCACCCTAGCTACTATGAGGGCTGAGGCAGGTGAATCCCAAGGGAAGACCCACCTAAAATGACAATAATAAGTATACCACACATTCACACAAATACCATGTTTTTCAAAAAATAACTATCCACAAAGAAAAGTAAGATAGGAACATGGCCTTATGTTTTTGCGAGTCCCTTAAATAACTGGCTTCACCGAAGGTTACAGAGTTCTCTGTATTCATCTGTTGTAAGATCACTCACCAGGTATCACCTGGGACAGCCCAGGGAGAAAGAAGGGCAAAAAGCAAGCAATGCTGCAAACAGTCCTGACACATGTGCCCGCTGATAGTGTTGTAGGCAGCTGAATTAGAAATATTACAGGTAGTTAGACAGGGCCAGGCCTTCAAGGACAACATGAAAGACAAGGTGACTTTCCAACTAGAGACAGACACTCCTCTGCCATGGGCCAGATCTCTTGGCAAGTGTAAATAAAAGCAACCACATACTTCCTTAAGGATGGGCATCAGGGATTGATATGCTAAATAAGTATCAATCACCTTAAAGAACCTGGAAAGAATTAGGAGCCCAAGCCCAATAGGTGGTATTCTTGCCCAGTTGCTACGTGACTTGCCTTCCCATTGGGTCCCGATTTTAATCAATTTTACCTGAACAATGGTGCTTGTAGTCTCATTGGTTGACCATAGTTTTGTCCCACCTCATACCCACGTGAATTCCCATGGGTTCTCCACAACTGTAGACCCACTTCACCACGTGGTTTTCCTCTACAAAAGTCCCTGGAAGCACAGCTTCCCGGCGACACCCAGTCAGGAGCCCTCTCCTGCCCCTCTCTTGACAGGAGCTTTCTTTCCCTCAATAAATATGTTCTGCTCATTACCTTTGTTTGTTCCTAAAATTCATTCTTTGGAGAACACGAACTCGGTCCCAGGTACTTTTCAGGTTTGGAGATCAGTTTTCCCTCTATCATTTAGAGGTTCCCTATTGGAGGTCATCCACCCCAGATCAGGTTTTTCTTCCTGCATCAGTAAGACAGCAGAATGCCCAGGAATCCCTGAGCCAGACAGCAAGGAGGGCCGCTTCGCCAGTGAGGAGAGTGAAATGCCATTACTGTATTTGCTTTGAATACTAAGGTTGGTTTTGTCTTGCAGATATCTGGGTACCGGGGATGCAAACTTGGAACTGGAACTCTGCCTGGGTGTGGTGGTGCATGCCTGTGATCCCAGCACTGGGGAGGCTAAGCCAGAAGATTGCTACAAGTTCAAAGCCGGCCTGTGCTACACAGTGAGCTCAAGGTCTGCCAGGGATGTTTTCAAAAAACTTATATACATATTTTTTACTTCCCCAAAATCAAGTCTGGTGGTCTCTCATGGCCTGGGCTGTATCCTCTTTCAAACAAGCTTACATCTGGCAAGTCTACTTCTCAAAGTACTTTCTAAGTACTGCTCTACCTCATTAGGGTCTTCTGCAGAGTTCTTCAACCCAGCCCTTTTTTATTTTTTGGGGGGGTCAGGGACTTGATAAGTTCCTAAATGGCCCAGGCTGGGCTTGAACTTGTGTTCTTCTTGCCTCAGCTTACCTAAGTGCTGAGATTATAGGCATGTGCCTGAACGGTGTATTAATTTTCATAGTACAATTACAAAACTGGAGAATAAAATGTGATCAAACTGTTTCTTGTTTACTAAATGAAGCACTGGCTTTGTGTTATCTGTCCACACCATGATACAACATAATAAACTAGGTAACTGTTTATTACAGGGATTCCCACTATCAAGTTCCTTTCATGAGCAACCATGGAAGGAAAACTTTGGGGTGAGGCAAAAAGCTGATTTTGTCCTGCACAACTGGTTTGTTTTTGTATTCTAAGGACCCTCTGAATTGTATGACTAATCAGTCCTCCCAGTTAATTGGAAAGCCGGTATGACACCCAAAACCAGTTCCAAAGCCCACATCCAGCAAGACCCTAAGATGTGAATTTTGCTTATAGGTCTTATCCCATACTGTACCTACTGTATGTGCATCCATCCGTCCATCCATTCATCCATCCATCCACCCACCCACCCATTCATTTTTGGTGCTGGGGATCCAACCCAGTATTGTACATGCTAAGCTACTACTGAGTACACCCCAAGCCCAATATTTATTTTAAAATACTGTTGTATTACATATACTTCTGTCACCCTTCTTTAGGATGAAGCAGGCTGGATGTGACTAGCAGAGTGCATCCTTAATCGAGCCAACCTGCTCAGAGGAGCAAATGGACTGAAAACCAAAGGAGGAAGTGGGAAGCATTTTGCCGCCTGTTTTCTTCAGTCCGTTTTATTAACTGAATTTCCAGGGACAAACGAACTGTTATTTAACATTACAAATATTCAGCTACATATTGGACACACTCTGAAGGTGTCTGTTTGCAAAAGCTTTTCAGGGATTAGAGAAAAGGAAGAGGACAGGTACGTGAATGATCTTGCATAACTTTCACTCCTCACAAAGGCCTATGAAAGACTATTATTACTTCTCCCATTTGGACAGGTGAGAAAACAAAGGTTACTTAACAAATGGGAAATGGGGAGGTCTGATTTTGAAGTCAGGGCTGTCCATATGGGTCTGTTTTCTATGGGGACATCAAGAGAGCTGTGCATTACGATATATGCATTTTTAGGGAATATTTATTTGCAAAAAATGTGAAAGGAAAAGGAAAGGTCAAGAAAGGAAAGAAAAAAGACAAAGGGTTCTAGTACATCCTGGTGTAAAGACCATGTGACAGGTTTAAGAATACAGACCAGAAGATCTGTGTGACAGATCAGAAGCATGGGCCTTAATTTATAATTCACCTTTTGACCACCAGTGAGATATTTCACGAATGCAATAGTAAATTTAAGGAAAGAATTTTTCATCATCTTTCCTCTACTCCTGCCTACTTGCAAAGACAGTGGCATGAAGTTAGAACCCACACTTGCATGTCCAAGGCCTCGACAGGACTAGATATAAAAATCATGGAAATGTAAAGGGATTTTATCACTGGCCTAAAGAGTACATGGTTTGGAAGGTAAATGTGCTCTACAAAGAAAGCCCCATTGTAGGGATCATTCTGAAGCTAAAATTCTTATAGCCTCCTTCATTCAGCTTGATGAACAGAGTGCCACCATCAGCCAGATTAAAGGGAACAACAAAGGTACTGGGTGTCAGCAACAGGGTTTCCAGGTTGTCCCTGAGCAGCTGTTACTGGGAACAAGTCACTTATGATGTAGGCTCTTCCTTCCCTTTTTACTTTAATTTTTTATTTTTTGTCTGTTTGAGACAGGGTCTCATTATGCAGAGGCTGGTCTTGAGCTCACTTCTGTAGCCCAGGCTGGTCTCGAACTCACATCGATCCTCCTGCCTCAGCCTCCCAAGTGCAGGGATTACAGGTGTGCATCACTGCACCCAGCTTCCTTCCCTTTTTAGTACAGTGAAGAAATTGAGCCAGGTAATTTTTAAGATTTCTTCATGATCTGATATTATAATAATTCAACAATGCCGCACGTGTAATTACATTGAATTTCTGCTTGCATGTAGCATAATAAAAACACTGTACATGACCTTGTGAAACAAGGGAGCTCAAGCAGGGCTCAGAGGCTGTACTATGTATGCATAAGAGGAGGATTTATGGGCAAAGCTACCTTGCTCCTTCAAAACACAATTTGAGGCTCCTCGCCCAAGACATCTGTTGATCAAGTCATGTGCCACAGCCAAAGGTAAGGCTACAGTGATAGCAGCTCCAAAGGATTCTTACTCGGTCTGGGACCTGGTGAGGACACCAGAAGCAGGTGGTGGAGGTGGATGGGGTACACGGGGAGACCAAGCCAATGATGCTTGCTCTTCTGAGCCATCCAAACAATCTCTCTGACCCCAAAGTGATCCTGGGATCGGGGCCGTCTGAGTAATTACACAATGGATGGGCAATTCTCTCCTAGAAAACAAAGTCCTACTTCATCAGAGAGTCAAAGGCAGAAGACGCAGGGGTTACGAGTTAGGTTCTGGAGACAGGGGGTGTCATCTACAGATTGGACTGTCACAGCTACTCTTCTCTTGTCGCTGGGACAAATGCCCCGACATTCAAAATGAAGGAAGGAAAGGTTTATTTAGCTCATAGTTACTGGAAGTTTCAGTCCATACTGAGCTGGCTCCAAGGCTGAGTGGCACAGGGCAAAGAGCAGGGGGAGGCACAAAGGGAGTGGCAGCAGCTCAGGCAGCTAGCTAGCCTCCTTCTCCTCCTTACACTGTAATGCAAATTCCCTGCCCCAGGGCAGATGCGGCATCCACACCCACAATCATCAATCTCAAACTCCAGGATCTGCCCTTTGATTGCAGGAGGCTTTGGAGAGACAACTAGACACAAACCATGACACACACCCATGCTGTAGTGGCTGCGTGGCTGTGGCTCAGCTGCTTTATACTTCTAAGTTTAATTTTCTGCTCAATGAATAATTAGTAGAATTTGATGAAAGGAGTTCTTGCAGATAAACAAACAAAAAGCCAGGCGTGGTGGCACATGCCTGTAATCCCAGCACTTGGGAGGCTGAGGCAGGAGGATTGGTGGGAGTTCAAAACCAGCCTGTGCTACAGAAGTGAGCTCAAGGCCAGCCTGAACTGCATAGCAAGACCCGGTCTCAAAAAGACAAAATCAATCCATCAATCAATCAAAAAGGCAACAAACAAACAAAGGAATTCTTGTAAGAAATAACTGACAAAGTAATCAAAACTCCTGACACACAGCCTGGCCCAAGGGAGCTTAGGAGCTTCCCTGAAGTCCTCGGGTGTGCACACAGGCATCGCAAAGAAGTTAGACTACAACTGCTTGTGCCTGTCTATCCTTGGAGGGGTTCCTATCCTAAGCCAGGAGGACTCTAAATGCTCAGCTACGGCTTGTTAAAGCACTGAATAACTTGGTTTTGTTGTTGTTGATGATTTAATTTTCTCAATAGTTCATATTTGTCAAACACAATGAACACATTCACTATAGGGAATCTGTACCGGTACATAATATATCCTGGTTCTTCCTGCCCTATTCTCCTCCCCTCCTTCAATATTCCTTCCCTTCCCATTTATGAAAGTTTCCTTTCCATCTGTCCTTTTATTTTCTTTTTTCCTCCCATCCTTCCCTTGCTCATCCCCCTTTCCTTATTCTCCTTCCATTTGAACATGTCCTTCCTACAATATCTATTCTCCATTTCGGGCTTATTGATCCTTTGGGTTCCTCACACAAGAGAAACAATGCTAGATTTAAACTTGTGTGTCCGATTTGTTTCACTTAAGATTGTGGCTTCAGGGTGCATCCATTCTCCTACAAATGACTCAGGTTTACCCTCTTTGATGGCGAAACAATGCTCCATCCTGTATAAAACCCACACTTTCCTTATCCACACTTCTGACGGGCATGTGGGCCGTTCCCACCATGTAGCCATTGCAAACTGAAGCACTGAATAATTTGCAAGGCACCAAGCGCAACACTGAGACACAGCTATGGTCTCTTTAGAGGGCGGGGAGCTGTAGCTTAGTGGCAGAGCACTTGCTTTTGCATGCTTGAGGGTCAGGGCTCCAATGCCAGCACTGAAATAAACAACAAAAAATCCAAGTGGGTCCCTTAGGGCCTTTTTTGGGCCAAAGAATATTTGGGGGGGGGGGGGAGTGAAGACAGGGCTGGCCTTGAACTCACTAGGTAGCCCAGGCTGGCCTTGAACTTGCAGTGACCCTGCCTCAGTCTCCTGAGAGCTGGGACGATGCACATCACCGTGACATCACCATGTCCTGCCCACATTTCCTTCCGTAATTGCCAAAGGCTGGTATTTTGCTTTGCGGATACACAGAGAACTTGATAATTCTGTATCCAGTGTTGGAAGCTGGGAAGGTTACTAGGCCGCTCTGTGCCTCAGTGTCTTTTTCTGCAAAGTAAGATTCCCAGCAGTAGCCTGTTCCTCCTAAGAACGTGACGGCCACTGACACTGGACCTGGCAAAACTTCCCTCTAAGGGAAAGGTAGTGACGAGTGAATACCCAAGTCCACGGTATCTGCGCTGTGGTTACCAACACATCCTGTCTGATGGGCAGTACCAGTGGGGGATGTTTTTAAAAGAATCTCTGTCACCTACTCCCACGCTGCCTAAATCTCTCAGTCCAGGTCAGGCCCAGGATTCTGCATTCTGAGTGAATTCCTTGAGTGAGTCAGACAGCGTGGTCACTGAACTGACAAATATTGAGAAAAAAAAAGCCCTGATCAACAGTGCGCTAGAACATACTGAAGGAACGGGGCCAAAGTCTGGGTGATTTCCCTCTCTCTCCAAGAGCAGGATTTATGGTTTGGGTAAAAACCATTAAGAACACATTGGTTTTTCATTGGTTTCAGTTTGAGTTTCTGCCTCCTGCGAGGCCAAGTGAAATTACACTGCACCTCACAGCTTTGGTCCTGGCCTCCCACGTGAAGCAGAGCCACGTGGCAGAACCTCAACCCTGAAGAACTGAAACTGGAGGAAGACACAGGCAGGGGAGCCTACAGCTAGTGTTCTGCTGCTGCCTCTCCCTCTTTCTCCTTCTCTCTTTTCCTTCCCCTTTTCCCGATGAACATTTCCGTTTCACTGTGATGTTCTAATCTGCTAACAGAGAATTATCCATGTGCAGTCTTCTTTGCCTGGCTCATTTTTACTTAGCATGGTTTTTCTTTTTTTCTTTTTGTCTTTCTGAGACAGCATCTCACTATGCAGTTCAGGCTGGCCTTCAGCTCATTTTTGTAGCCCAGGCTGGCCTCGAACTCGCACGGATCCTCCTGCCTCGGCCTCCCAAGTGCTGGGATTACAGGCGTGTGCCACCATGCCTGGCACATAATGTTTCTGAGGATCATGCACATCATAGTTTGTACCACAGCTTCATCCCATTCTATTGCCAAATAATATTCCATCGCAGAGATATGCAACATGCTATTGATCCGTCTGTCAATTAAGGGTTATTCGGGTTATTTTACAGATATGCTGCTATGAACTTTTGCATATACTTTCTCACAGGCCTGGTTATCTTCTCTCTCTCTCTCTTTTTTTTTTTTGTTGTTGTTGTCTTTTTGAGACAGTTCAGGCTACCCTGGAGCTCACTTTTGTAGCCCAGGCTGGTCTCGAACTCACACCAATCCTCCTGCCTCAGCCTCCCAAGTGCTGGGACTATAGGCATGTGCCACCACACCTGGCTATCTCCTCTTTTTCGAAGAAAAAAATTGTAACTCCAGGTCTGGGGCTATGGTTCAGTGGGAGAACCCTCAGGTAGCACGTGCAAGAACCCAAGTTCCACCTCCAGCTCAGAAAAAAATCTTTGTCTCTTTATCTTTATCTGCACAGAGGTACATGTGATGAACACAAAGTGGCTGCTTCCACCTCGAGAAGTCTATTTCGGGCAGGTGCAACTCAGCGTATGAAGCCATGATTCTACGTGCAAGCGGCATGGCACCTCTGGTACCAGCTTCAGGATCCAAGGCAATCATCATCAGCTCATAAAACAGACTGAGCTGTTAAAAGTACAATAAATACTTTAAAACGCTATTTACAATGTATCAAAACTTTGAGTTTGTCTACAGTTTTTATAAATAATAAATGACCCTATGTAGTATGAAATGTAAGAATATATTTTATATACTAATGCCTGTGCAGTATGTACTACATGTGTAGAAGAATACAGCTTATATATATTGGGATATAGGGAATATATATGCTATATGTTAGAAATATAGTTTTTTATGGAATTACAAAACTTTCTCTGGACAAGAAAGAAGATATAAATAAACAAAGAGATACACTTATATAATTTTCCACATACCAGACCCTATTCTGACCTCTTTGTACATATTATTTATATGCCATAAGTGGTTTTTTAATTCTATTACCCAATAAGTTAGGTTCTACTGCATTATGATCCTCTTTGCCTTCTTGTTCTTTCCTTCTCTTTTTGCCTTTCTTCTCTCACTCTGTCCCTTCCTCCCTCCTTCCTTCTATATGTGTACATTTATTTATTTTGGTGCTCAGGACCAAACTCAGGGTCTCGTATATGCCCAACACACACTCTCCCAGTGAACTACGTTCCAGCCCACGATCCCTAGTTTATAAGTGAGGAGACAGAAGCACATGCTAAGGTTAAATAAATTCTCCAGGGTCACATGACCCATAAGACAGCAGCAAGGATCTATGCCCGGGGAGGCTGGTACTGTCCTGTCTAGGACTATGCAGTGCTTTAATGTGGCAGACCCTGCTGTAAACATGTCAGCTCTCTCCATTTGTCTATAGATCCAGTGCAGTCCTAAAGAATTTTCTTCACAGGTTCCATGGTGTTACTGGAGCCAATCCTAAGATTCAAACAGAAGGGCTTCAAGCCAAGAACACTACCACATCCCTGAAGAAGAATGAGGTAGAAGTCCATGCCCTCCTCCCAGGTGGTGTGACTCACTGGAATGCTATCACCACAGCTAGTGCAGAGCTGGATGAGTGCTGTGGGAGCTGCAGATGGCAGCAACACAGAGCACAGGAAGAGGTGGGGAGTGCACATGACTGACAGCTGGGGAGGAGGAGCACTTCCGTGCACAGCATTCAACGCCCACCTCTGCAAGAGTTGAAAAACGGCCCTATGGACAAAATCAGTCCAAAATGAATGAAGTGCAAAAGTGAAATGTGAAAGTTTTTACAAAACTTCTGAAGAATATTATAATATCTTGAGAGAGAGGGAGGAATTTATGCAAAAGGATTTCCCATAAGGGAAGACTGACGAGTTCAGTAATACTAAAATTACTGGCCATGAAGGCACGCACCTACAGTTGTAGCATATGGAGGTTCACTTGAGCTTAGGCCTTCTAGGCAATATAATGACTGATTTTTGGCAAAAGATTCATGCCAGAATACACAAAGGAATTATACAAATTAGTGACAAACCAGTAAGAAAAATCCATTTAAAAATGAGCAATAAGTTTGAATAAATACTTAAAGAAAAGGAGTACCCAAACACCCAATAGATCTTAGTAATCAGGGGAAACTAAATTAAAACTATAGTAAGACTGCCATTTCCTACTCACTAGGCTGACAAAATTAAAGAGTCTAATAATTTGAAGTTTTGGTGAAGATGTAGAGCAATACAAATTCTCATTTAGAAAAGACATTGTTTTGGATGCAGGGTTTTGCTGTGTAAATCAGGCTGGCCTCACAGTCATGGAAATCCTCCTGTCTCTGCTTCCCGAGTGCTGGGCTTATAGGTGTGCGCTATCATGCTGGGCCCTTAGGAAAATTTTTAATAAGATAACTAGGTAAGGTGATGGATGTGTTAATTAACTTGATTGTGGTTGTCATTTCACGACATGGATGTACATGAAGTCATCATGTGTACCTTACATATATACACAGTCACTCCTCAGTTGATGACCACATTCCCTTCCCGCAAGTAGGTTGCTCAACAATTGGTCATTAAATGAAGAATTGAATAATAGTATGAACATTACAATATTCAGAATAAAGAAGTGATCAAAGAAAACTCCAATCTGATGATCTTGCTTTTCTGTACATAACCCTTACTTGCAGCACTGCGATGTGCAATGAAACATCAAACCACAGCACTGTGCCGTGCAGCACCATCCACAGAAAGGGCAGAACTGTACTGTAGAAGAAACTGCCAAAGGCTGCCCTGCTGTTGGTGCTCTTGCGCTAGAAGTTCAAATGCATGTCAGAATTCTGAGCAGTAAGTCCCAACAGCATGCTCTGATCTTAAGGCTGAGCAGTCGTTAAACAGGTAGGTCATTAAACAAGGATTACCTAGGTACCTATCTAATTTTATTTGTCACTTACACTTCAATAAAGCTGAGAGAAAAAAAAAAAAAATCCTCTCATTCACTGTTTGAAGGAGTAGAAACTGGAATAATCACGTTGGAAACTAGTCTGGAATTACAGCCCAGAGTGAAGAGCACAAATATCCCACGACCCAACGATCCACTTGGCACATGGAACCCTGGGAGGA
This sequence comes from Capromys pilorides, assembly GCA_004027915.1. NCBI lineage: Eukaryota > Metazoa > Chordata > Mammalia > Rodentia > Capromyidae > Capromys > Capromys pilorides. The sequence continues at coordinate 49,498 of PVKN010001478.1, forward strand.
GTCACGTGGCACAGCACGGGGAAACGTGCAAAAGGCGGCTCCCAGCCGCCTTTTGCACAAGGGCCCAGAGCTGGAAGCAGTTCAAACGTTCAGCCACAGTGAGGTGGATAAGGGCACTGTCATTGTACACAGGAATACCGAACAATGGAAGGGAACAAACCATTGCTACCGGCATCAACGTGGCTGAGCCTTGCAATCACAATGTGGAAAAAAGTAAACAAGCGAAGGACAACATGCAACCTTTGTGTCCTCTGGGGAGTGGTCTCTGGACTCCCCTTGGATGCCAAGGTCTACAAATACTCAAGTCCATGATAGAAAATGGCATGGTATTTGCACAGAACCCAGGCACATCTGTCCCTCTATGTCTAAATCACCTCTCAGGTACTTGTAACATTACCTAATACAATGTAAGCACTATACAAACAGGTGTTTCACTGTACAGTTTAGGGAATGATATTGAAGAGAAACATCTCTATGTTCAATCCAGATGCAATGGTTTTACAAGTATTTTGGATCTGTGGTTGGGTGAATCCCTGTGGTTAGCTATAGAATGCTGACTATATATATTCTAATTTATATGCACTGCAAGTTTTGCAAAACTAAGTGTGGTGATGTAAGAGTGCATATATTGTTGTAAATTCACCATGGGGAAAGAGAAGTATGGTTTTAAACTAGAGAAGCTTCTAGGCCGTGTTCTCTTCCTAACCTGCATGGCGGTTACTAGCGCCTGCTTGCCAGTGATTCTTTCAAGACTCTCCATGTATTTTACATACTCTTGTGTACAGAATGGAACAGATACCTACTCGTAATTTCTGATTATCCTTTTAAGGAAGTACAATAGCTAGGATACAAATTCAACACACAAAGATCAATAGCATTCCTGTACACCCACAGTGAAGCCTCTAAGAAAGAATGTAAATAATCCCTTCCAAAATAGGACTACAAGGGGCTGGGGAGATAGCTCTGTGGCACAAGTCCCTGCCTGGCAAGTGCGAGGACGTGAGTTCGAACCCCAATCCCGCAAAAAAAAAAAAAAAAAAAATCCTTGGTTCTTGGGTAGGCAGAATTAATATTGTCCAAATGGCTATATTACTAAAAGTGATATATAGATTTAATGTAACCTCAATCAAAGTATTAATAACATTCTTCACAAAACTAGAAAAACCAGCTGAGCGTGGTGGTGCACGCCTGTAATCCCAGCACTTGGGAGGCTGAGGCAGGAGGATTCATGGATTCGTGTGAGTGTGAGACCAGCCTGGGTTACAGAAGTGAGTTCAAAGCCAGCCTGAAGTGTATAGCAAGACCCTGTCTCAAAAAAAAAAAAAAAAAAAAAAAAAAAAAAAAAAAAAAAAAAAAAAAAAAAAAAAAAAAAAAAAAAAAAAAAAAAAAAAAAAAAAAAAAAAAAAAAAACCTAGAAAAACCAACCCTAAAATTTATATAGAACCAGAAGAGACCCAGAATAGCAAAAGCATCCTGGGCAACAGGAACAATGCAAGAGGCATTACAAGCTTGGATTCCAAGCTATGTTATAAAGCTGTATAATAATTAAAAGCAGCACGATACAGACACAAAAACACATACGTGGGTCAGTGGGACAGAACTGAAGATGCAGAAGGACTTTTTATTTTTTATTTTTGGCTGGCTCAGGCTGCCTTAAGGGCAGGTCAGGTAAAGCTTGTGGAGCTGGGGATAGAACCCCAGTCCCCTGCATTTGACTGCATTTGCTAGAGCAGGTGCTTAGACAACTGAGCTAAGCTGCAAACAACCCTAGGTACCATCAGCTGCCTGATCTTCAATAAAGGGGACAAGGATATGTGCTACAGAGAAGATAGGCTCTTTAAAAAAACTGGCTATCAAATCCTGGAAACAACCGAAATGCCCATCATTTGAGGAATGGTTGAAAAAGATGTGGTATTTTTATACAATGGAATATTACTCAGCCATAAAAAATGATAAACTGGAAGACTTTATATATAAATGGATGTATATTGAACATATACTTATAAGTGAAATAAATGAGACCTACATATGTAAATATCGTATAGTCTCCCTA
>PVKN010001479.1:0-51540 GCA_004027915.1 Capromys pilorides
GGGCAAAGGGATTAAAAATGATCAAGATATACTATATGTAGATATTATTTTGTCAAAACAAACATTCCTGTCCTGTATTACTAACAGAACAGTACTAACATGTACTAATTAATACAACTCTGCTTAATACAGTACCTGTTATAGCTTGTATCTGGGTATACTCCTGCGCAATTACCCATGGGACTTTTGGGAGGTGGGTGGATCTAGGGTGTGTGATATTGGGGTTGTGGATGTTATGCTGGACTAAGGGAGTTACACTACGATTAAGGGCACCCCACCCTGTGCAGGGGCCAGTAGCACTAAAAGACTGTAGCCTGGATGGGATAAAGGGTGGGGCAGGTTTTATGCTGTTCCTTCCGCCTGTTCTGTGTGCTTCCTGCTGCCGCTTGTCTGCCCTGCCACCCATAAGCTGTTTCACCTCTGCAGTGCTCCTCTGCCATGCTACACCACTTTGCAGCCAGCCAACTATGGATGGAAACCTCTATAAACTGAGTGGAAATAAGCCTTTCCTCCTTTGACTTGTGGCGTTGTCTCAGCAATGAAAATGTAAGTAAGATACTACCACAGAATAAGAGCCTCAGCAGTATGTTACCATGGTAATGATGCAGCCAGTACAAAGCACATGCACAAAAAGTTTGCTATAGTAAAATAGGAAAATCTAACAATAATGGGTAAAAATGCAGATTAAAGATGCTTTCAATTGGAAACATATGTATAGCAAGAAGTTAGTGAGGAAGGTACCTCTGAACCTTGGTATCCTACCTGGACAGATTCAGTCAATCACAGGTGGGAAATACTTGGGAAAACAATTTTGCTTACACTAAACATGTGCAGATTTCTTTTTGGGGATCATTATTCCTAAACAATACCATGTAACAACTTTTTATATAGCACTTACATTAGGTGTTGTATACAATCTAGAGATGACTTAAAATATATAGCAAGATCTACTAAAGTTATATGCAAATACAGCACCATTTTGTAGAAAAGACTTGGGTGTCCTCACATTTCGATGTGTATCTGTAGGGGATCCTTGTTCAGTTCCCTGTGGGTACTGTGGGATGACTATGTGAAAATGACGGTGGAGTCTAGGGGTGCAGCTCAGTGGCATGTGTGCCTAGCATGCTGCAGGGCCCAGGTTCAATCTCCAGCACAAAATCCAAGCAAGCAAGCAAGCAAGCAAGCAAGCAAGCAACCAACCAACCAACCATCCAACCAACCAACCAAACAGGGCAGCAGCGGAAGGCCACAGCAGACAGAAGGATAAAAAGTCTTTATGCTTCCATATTGACTCGGTGAGTCATGGGAGAGACAGGCAAATGGTTTTGGAAGGCACCTCTGTGGAGATGCCCAGTTGTGACAGGCTGCTGGAGACTGAGCAGACACCACTGAGGCAGGGAAGTGGGTGGGTGGGCAGCACCAACCTTTGCACTGGAACCGGTGGGTGGGAGTGGTGAGCAGCAGTCTGTCTGCCATGGACTCTGGGCTGCTGCAGCGGGCAATCCCAGGCTCCTTATACCCTGCTTTCACCCATTCCGACAGCCAACGCAGACTGCAGTCACAGTGGAGTGGGTTGGTTCCCAGTGCCCTAAGAGGCAAAACAAGCAGTTAGGGCCCCTTCTCCAGCAGGCTCCTGGGCTCCATCTACCTCCATGGCTCCCAGGAAAAAGTAGAAGTTTGCAACTTTGGCTTGATTGAGAATGCCTGATGTGGAGACTGGCAGCCAAGACTAGGTCTTCAGAGTGTACTTCCAGTCAGGGAGATGTTCTAACCCTCACTCAAGTCCCTCTCACTTTTAAGACTTTGCTTTTATTACCCTTATACAATTCTGTTCTTAGCTTAACCCAATCCTGCTTTCTCCAAGTTTTCTGGAACTATGGCTCTCTCATTGTCTGGCTTTTGTGTCCAACCGGAGGGTCCCCTGGAGGACATATCCTGCAGAGAAGGTTCTGAAATGCAGAATTTATGAAGCAATTTCAGATCCCTAAGCTTGAACATGAAGGTAAGGAAGATACAGCTCCTTGTGGCTATCTCTAAAAGCAATATCTGGGAAGAAAATTCTAGAACTTAAACCTTATGAATTACTATTTTTGGTTTTTGAATGTTTTATAGTATATTAACATACAATGTCAATGTAATAATATATGTACTATGAAAATAATTAAATATACATATAGAATGAATAGAAACCCCAAAAAACATTTCCCCAACAGATCAATGGAATCAAAATCCAAACACCAAAACTGATAATCCCTGGTCTAGAGAAGAAAAAACTATTCTGGGAGTTAGGGAACTTGAGCCAGGCCAGATTCTTGTTAAGGTCCCATGTCAGTTGCAGCTAGTCACTTCATATCTATGGGCCTTGGTTTCCTTGTGTACGATAGGAAGAGTGCACTTGCTCCAGAGTGCAGAATGGTTAAGAATATGTGCTGTGGGAGTCACAGGAGACCTTTGGCTCTATTACTTCCTGGCTATGCAACTCTTTGGCAAATTTTTTAACTTTCCAAGTTTTCATCATATATCAAGTGATAAAATGCCTTTCTGCTGTAAGAAGTAAATTCCATCAGTTATCTACATATAGGTGTTTTTTGGTAGCTTCTATTAAATAGCTTACAGAATTTTATCTCCTTTGAAGGCATCTGAAGTGGAGAACAAGGCAAATGTGCGTGGGACAGATACACTGTCATAAAATAAACTACAGTAGGTCTTCTGAATCTTCAGATTTTCCATCTGCAGTTCAACTAAATGTGGGTTGGAAGTAACAGTAAAAAATTACATGTGGCCTAGACATGAAAATAGACCTATTTTCTTCTCATTATTCTTTAACCAGTACAGCAAATAACTATTTATATAACATTTACCTTGTATCAGGTACTGAAAGTAAACAAATGATGATTTAAAGTATACGGGAGTGTGTAAATAGACTATATGGAAATACTATCCATCTAATAGAAGGGACTTGAATATTCTTGGATTTTGGTAGCACTGGGCCTACCAGACTGAACTATGCAGATCTGCAGGAACACCCATCTATACATATGGAAAGAACATACAGAAAACTGCTGCTGGCATGATCATCATATTCTGCTTTCAGTGAATGCACACTGCACAGAATTATGGCTACTTACAGGTGGGAGAGAGATGTCAGATCATTGAAGGTGCCCTCAGGAACACTGGAAATGTCGTTGCCGTGAAGGGTTCTAAGGCAGAAGGCACAGGTCAGAAGGTTGGATCCAGTCTCTGTTGGAGCCCAGCATACTCTCCTGGTCTCCCAGCCTGGCCAGTCCAGCTGGCCCTCAGCAGTTCTCTAGCACACCCCTTCGTGGCAGGGGTGTGGGTGCTCCTCATCCTGCCTCAGAAGCAAGGATGGAAGGCCAAGCATTTAGGCAGGGAGAAGCTGAAACACCTGTGTTTTAGTGGGGGTATGGTTTTTTGGGCCTCCATTTCTGTATCTGAAAAGTGGAGAGGCAGTTTACCTTCTCTGAATCTCTTTCCTGGAATGTGCTAGATGTATTAATTCATGTGGACAATCCGTGAGGCATTTCGAAGTGCTAAATGATGAACAATTATTAACATTGGTGAAAGGACCTTGAAGAAAATCTGGTATAAATTTGAGGTAGAACTTTGAGGTAGAATGAGAAATGTTGCCAGTCCCAGCTGTGCTGGTAGAGGGAGGTGGCACTTACAACTGGGGCATTCCCTGGAGCCAGACACTTGTATGGTTAGGAAAGGGCTTGCCATACACATCTGCAAGTCTGGCACCAGTGTACATCTAAGTGCCTCTCTTGACAGCCCAACAGGTCAGACAATGACTTGGCATCAGTCACAAGTCTTTCTACCCTAGGGTGCAGGCAGCTAAGAGCTATTCTCATTCTTAAAGTAGTCATAAATACCAAGGATTTGACAAATGCCTAGAGGACAGGTCTGGGTTGAAACAGAGTGAACACTGCTCTGTGCTTACGGAATGAGAATCCATCTGCAATTTGGGATTGCATCTTCCACTTAAGAGTTAATTATCAACTTCATAAAACAATCCCCACAATGATGGCTCACTTTGGGTCTGGTCTGTGACATGCAAGGTGAGTAAGAGATGCAGGATTCTTTAGTGACTGATGAGCACCATCAAAGGAGCTGGTGATAAAGCCCCTTTTAAGGGCAAGGACTAATAACTTTAGTGCAGGCAGGGAGCCCTAGTAAAACAAAGAGGCAATTAGCATTGACAGCACAAGTATAAACAGGACCGTAACTAATGAACCAGCTCTTTTGTTTTCCTTTCAACTAAACTTAGCCTGCCCTGGGTCTTCAGCTGAAACAGAGATGGGAACTTAATTACACTTAATAAAGTGTGTGTGCGTGTGGGGTCTCTCACACTGAGTGAACACTGGTTCTAGAATATATACAAGCTGTTAAGCCTCCTTGTCAGTGATGCTGATTCTGTGGATATGGGTGTGATTTGAGATACTATGTTCTTTGCCAAGTTTCTAGATGTATTGATGCTAATCCACTTCAAGGGCCAATGGCTTAGACAGTTGCTTTCTAGCAAGGTCCTCATTTCCTTCCTACTACAGGATTTCTCCATCCATCCATCCATCTGTCTGTCCGTCCATCCATCCATCTATCCATCCATCCATCCATCCATCCATCCATCCATCCATCCATCCATCTGTCCATCCGTCCGTCCATCCATCCATCATGCTATCCATGGAACCCAAGACCCTGCATAAGCTAAGTATATTGTTGTAAGTAGCTGAGTTAGATAGAAATGCTATTGCAATCAGTCATGTCTAGGACCTCAAAGCATGCAATATAGAAGACAAGATACTTTGCAACTGTGGGAGAGAGGGGCACTCCCACTGTGGGCCAACCTCAAGACAAAAGCTGAAACAAATGCAGCCACTTATTTCCCTAGTGATTGACATTGGGACTGATATTCTAAATAGGTATCAATCACCATGAAAGAGGCAGGAAGAGTCACTAACCCAACCCCCTACAGGAAGAACCCCTGTTTTGCATTCATGTCCACTTCTGATGTGATTCACTTCCCCATTTGATCCTGATTTAATCAATTTTTCCTGAGCAATTACACTTGTAATCTATTTAGTGGACCACAGTTTTGTCCCACCTCATGCCCATCTTGTGAATTCCCATGTTTCTCATGTCAGACCTGCTTCACCTCATGGTTTTGCTCTATAAAACCTCTAGAAAAACAAAGTTTTTGGTAACCCACTTGGGTCCCCTTCTGTCCCTCTCTTGGACAGAAACCTTCTTTTCCCTACCAAATATATCTGCTCTCAACCTCCACTGTTCCTAAAACTCATTCTTTGGTATTAGAGAACACGAACTTGTCCCAGGTATCTTTCAGGTTGGGGTTTTCACTCCTCTATATCCATATCAACTTCCTCCTCCCACTCCTCTCTTCTTTCTCATAGTTATCATCCATTGTCACCCTCATTGCCATCAGCTCTTCTGGTCCCCTTCAATTCATGGGGGAGATTCTCAAGGTGAAAGTCTTCCTCCACTCTTAGGCAGCCAGGATGGCTGGAGGTGGCTACCAGTTTTCCAAATGGTCTCCATGGTGGCTTCTTACCTCCCTGGGTAAGAAGGAGCTAGAAGCACCATTTAGTCCCACTAGCTAATTAGCACCATTTAGTCTGCAATTCATGTGGTTACTTACGAATCCACAAGCCCCTACCTGCTACTGTTTTAGATGACTGCTTGCTATTTTGCAAATGGACCCAGCCCTGATGTTAAGAATTTGTAAATGAGTCTTGGGCTGCCAGAGAGGTATGAAACTAATTCTGACTTTGAATTAGTCAGAATCCTAATTCCTGATTTAATCAACCTTTCCTGGGCAATTACACTTGTAATCTATTGGTGGACCACAGTTTTGTCCCATCTCATGCCCATCTTGTGAAGGTGATCCTCTTGCCTCAGCCTCCCAAATGCTGGGATTACCAGCAAGCACCAGCACTTCTGTCTGAATCTCTAGATTTCAAAGGCAGAATGACCCCAAGGCAGCTTTGGTGCTGTGATACCTGTAAGTCCTGTTCCCACCTACTCTGAGCTGGGCTGCTGAGCACTCTGTAAACTGTAGAATTAGGGGGCCATAAATTACCATGGAGACTCCAGAGAAACCTAGAGAATGTGCTGCAAGTTCTCATGCTGATTGGCTTCCAAAGGAGGACCCTTCCAACCAGCATGCTAAATGAGGGCAGAGAAGAGGAGGAGAGCGCTTCCCCAAGAAATACGCTGTGTTCCCTTTCCTTCTCCCTCACACTTCACTGGAGCTGAGCTTGGCTAGCAACTCTCAGGACTCCCAGTGGCTCAGCTTCAAGGCTTGTGACTCCTCCCAATTTCCCTTCCATTTTTAAAGCATGTTTAAGGCACACTGGAGAATTTCAAGATGCCATGACAGCATCATGAGAACAAGACTAGGACTTAGCCACTCTTTTAGTTCTATGGCCTTTAAACCTGAGTCTCTGAATCATTAGTGCTCAGTTTGTACAAGGGTGTTGGCAGCTACTCTAGACTTAAGTGTGGTAGGGGTAGGTGAATTTGCTTTTGACCAGGCCAGGCCACTCGTAGGTCACCTGAGGTTAGGAACCAAGCTCTGGAGTCAGACTGCATGGGTTGGTATCCTTCCTCTGATCCTCTGGCTTTGTAAATCAAGACAATGGATCATCTTTCCATGCCTCAGGTTTTGAACTCTAACATAAAGGAATTCCTAGTATCTATGTGAAGAGGTAGACATTTTGAGGGGTGTGGTTGCTTAATGTTAACACCTCCTTTTCTGCAATCGTCCTCTCTCTTCCACCGTGAAGCATGCTCTCTGGTTCTTGGGCCAAGGGGTGTTGTCTCCTGCATAGCATCATGGCCCAGGTCAGGCCCACTTAGTCACAGTGTGTGCTCTGGAACTGAAAACGTGATTGTTCAGTGAGTTGGGAGGCTCAGAAAATGACACCCCAATATGTGGAACTGTGATGTCCCAGACTACAGGAGCAACTTCAAGGTCTCTCAGACCATACCCTACATCCTTGCTACCTACCTTTCCCCCAATTTCTCTTGATCCCTCTCTCCTGTAGCATAGGAAAGAACTTTCCTAAACTCCCTTATCAAAGACCAAATCAACCACAGTGAAATGTAAGTACTCTCAGTCTTTTTTACTAACATTTCATGAAGCTAGCAAGAGTAAACTTATATCACAGTGACTGAAAATCAAGCACCTTAACAAGAGCCTAAGATGGACTTTGTCCTCACTTCCTGGGCTCCTTCTCTCCCTTCAACTTTATTTACTACCCCTCTAAAATTGCCCACAGCACTCCTACTCCATTCTTTTCCACGAAGAGGTTATTTAACCTCTTTGTTTGCATTTTCATATTTTGTATGGCTCCCATATGCATATGTGTTCCTGTGCTTTGTCTCCATCTGTCTATTCATAAATGTAGAGGTCAACTTTCATAGGGGGCAGCTGGAACTTTCTTACACTTCTTGGATTTCTCTGGACCTATGATGTCAGATGAAACTTACTCAGGAACATGCCTGCAACACTGCATCCAGCCACACAGCCCATTACTTATCACTGAATGTTTCAGTTATCTGAGTTAACAAATTCTCTCTTTAGGCCTAAGGTGGTTTGAGCTAATGTTCTCTCACTTTCATGAGGAAGGGCCTTGTACACCACTTCATAAACCAACTGTGAGGACTAAAAGAGATGATGCAAGCACTACAGGTGATGCAGGACCCAATCCAAAACGCAGGGCAGGGTTTGTACAGGAGAATCATGTCAGTCCAGTCCCTCTATGTTCTTGGAAGTGCCGGAAGGCCAGTCCTCCCAAAGACCTCCCCATATAGGGCAGAAACTTGAACTCATGCATCTTGCTCATTTCCAGGGTGGTAAAAGGTCCCATTGCTTGATGCCAGGACTGCAGAGGACACACACTGAATTTGGCAGAGTGGCCCTGGGCCCATCACCTTTTTTCTAAGTCTGCCCTTCCTCACATCAGAGATATCTCTGGGCACGGAGGAAATCACTTCATTCCTCATAGGTCATGCCTTTCTAGCTTTCAGGAAAGGTTGGAAAGGGGTGAAGAGAAAGACAGCAATGACCTGTGATGCGGAGAGGCATTGGGAAGAGCTCAGCCCTCACCTTGGGACAGGACTGCACACCTCCCTGCTCATCACCTCAGAAGCTGCATTCCAGCATTCCAGCCACACTGCAGCTTCTTGTGATCCCCTCAGTGCCCATGTGCTTGCTGACTTCAGGGCCTCTCTTCAGGCACTTGCATCCTGCCTGCTGAGAATGTTTCTCACTTTCACCCCCCACCTCCCACTGCCGTAACCCTCACTAGATCCTTGGTCTCAGCCTTGGCAGAAGAAATTGAGAGGAATGATTCTGAAAGTACAGTCTTGGAGGCAAATCCCAACACCACTGCTCATGGGTTGTGTCACTAAGAGAAGTTACTTTATTTCACTCAGCCTCAGTTTACTCCTCTGAAGTGGTGATATGGTTTGTGTCATCTCCCCAAAGCATCATGCAGTCATGGGGTGGCTTCTGGAGTTTGTGATTGATTTTTGATCCAACACTGGGATTACAGGTATGAGTGCTACACACTGGCCCTGGGGTGGGTAATCTGTATTACAATGTAAGGAAGGGAGAGAGGCTTGCTAGCTGCAGGAGCTGCTGCTTCTCCCTTTGTTCTTTTGCTTTTTGCCGCTGCCATGAATGGTTGCTCTCTGCCATTTGCCACTCTGCCTTGAAGCTGTCTGAGTATGGACTGAAATCTCGGCTAACTGTGAGCTAAATAAATCTTTCATTCCTTCATTTTGGAAATTGGGTATTTTGTCCCAGTAATGAGAGATGGGTGACTGAGACAAATAGAGACAACTGTGGCATGTTCCCCATAGGGTGACGAGTGGTATGATAATGTAACTGAAGCACTTGGCCCTGGGTGCAGTGTATAGTTGCAGTCTGTCTTTTCAGAAAGCCTTTCCCATGACCAGGCCTGGGTTCTGAGCCTCCCATGGTAGCCTATGGTTCTTCTCTCAGGTGTCACCTGTAGACTGCAGGTGCTTAATGACTATTTTCCCTCTAGAACAAGACTGCCCGAGATTAGCACAGTTGTTCATTTACTGACCTCTCACTCTGAGTTTAGCACATTTAGGAAAGGATGAATAAGGGAAAAATCCTAAGCAAACCACTGATCTTTCTAAATTGGTCTCCTTCACTTATAAATGGAAGGTCTGGATGGAAAATTTTCTTTTTTTTGCCAGCTCAGCCTGACCTGAGGGTGGGCCTGGTATGGCATGTGGTGCCAGGGACCGAACTGTGGTTCCCTGAGCCAGGCTAAGCTTGCTTAAGCAGGCACTTTAGACTGCTGAGCTATCTTGCTGGTCCCATGGATGGAAAACTTTCTAAGACATCTTCATATGTAAGATTTTATGGCTAAACTTTTTATTTACTTTTATTTTGAAACTATGAAAAGGTGAAGGTCAGGTCATGGTTCATACAGGGAGTCATTCTCTGTTCACCTGGAGAATTTTCTGATGTCTAACAATTGCTCAAAAGTGCAATCAAGTTGTGTGGTGGGGTGGGGGAGCTCCTTGTTTGGAAGGTAATGATGCAAAGGGCAGATGGAGCCCTTCGCAGAGATGTCTGCCATTGGAAGGATTCACGTGGTCTCTAAGCTGCGCGTGTGGAAACAGCATAGTCTTTCTTCAGCAAGTTGGAGCTAAAAATACTAAATATGATGAATGATAACCACACTGGCTGCCTCACGAGCACACAGAGCAGCCTCCCTGGTGCTAACCAGTTCCAGGTGGCCTCGGGTGGCCAGGAATGGAGAGTGACAGTGGGGACCACATGCATGTGAGGCATGTGACTCAGTGTGGGGCAAGATCAGGGCGTTCATGGGTCCTGGAAGAACTACAATGTTCAAGAGAATGTGCTTTTCTAGCTATTTTTAAGTTAGTGAAGTAGGAAAAGGCTTTCACACAGTGTTTTGTACTCAAGGCTACTGACTACTCTCCTGTTTTGTGCACTGAAATACATTTATACTCACCCACAAGTGCACCCACCCTACACATACATGCACAGCACACGCCATCGATATGCACAGCACACATTGTCATACACACATACACATCATATACACACTACACAACACACATACGCAGCACCCCCACAATGCCACATACCTACACCCACATTCATACGTACTCTGTATCTTAAGTCTTCTACTGCTTTCTGATCATTTGTTTTCTTTCATTTTTTATGTATTTGGTACAGAGTCTCACTACACAGCTCAGACTCATAGTGATCCTCCTGTTTTCAGCATCCCAAGCTCTGGGATTACAGGCATGTGCCACCACGCCTGGACTCTGATCACTTTTTGACCCTTGTGGATGGCTAAACTTTTAATATTCATCTTCCTCTTTCCATCAAATACTAAGCATTGATTATTTCTGAAATTTTCATAATAACGAAATCTTTGGAAACAAGAAGCTATACAAATGCAGTTGCAGATAATGACACCTGATTTCAAAAACTTTCTTCCACTCCCTAACTTGTACACAAGTTACATCTTCATTATCGACATAAATGTTAAAGCATTATAATTAAGCTATGTTTATTTACTCATGTAAATGCTGTGTGATAAACCTTCTCCCACACTGCTGTATAATTTCCTTTTTTATGTATTTAGTACAGGGTCTATAGGGTCTTGCTACACAGATTGGACTCATAGTGATCCTCCTGTTTTCAGCCTCCTAGGCGTTGGGATTACAGGCGTGGGCCATCATGCCCAGTCTCAATCAGTTCTTAATGTGCCCTGGGAGTGGGGTCCCTGTATCTGCCTATGCTGGTGCTTTAATCCACTGAGGTATCTGGCCAGTTTACTTTTTCTATGTATTTTGTACAAGGTCTCACTATGCAGCTTGGACTCATAGTGATCCTCCTGTCTTAGTCTCCCAAGCACTGGGATTACAGGTGGGTACCACCACACTCAGTGTTAATGCTTGCTCAGCATGCCTGGGGGCAAGACCAGTGCCACGTATGGTACCAGAGATCGAACCCTAGTCCCTGTGCTTGCATAAGCAAGTGCTTAGTCCACTGAGCTATCTCACTGGCCCTCCTTTACCTCTTTTAATAACTGTACTTCACTGACTGGCTGTATTATAGCTTCCTTGCACATTTCCCCACTGTGACCCTTATTGGTGATATTTAAAACTTAGCTTAAAAATAACAGTGTAACAAAGATCTTAATGCACAGAGCCTTTTCCTCATTTTGAATTATTCTTTAACATAAATTCCTACATGTGCAGTTACTGAGAGAAAGGATATAGATATCATAAAATTGTAGCCTATAAACACTTTTATTTTTCCTGAATTGGCCTTTAGGCAGTAAATGTTTACTCCCCACTGAGATAGATGGCTGAATTGAGAGCTTGAGAGATCTCCTTTTATCCCTAAGAACCCATGATTCTAAAGCAGTGATGCCAAAATCTTACTAATTCTGGAGTCAAGAAGCAGGCACCAGGGTACTGTGTGTTCATGTATATTTCAGACTGATTAATGGTAGTACGGGTGCCAGGGAGGGACATACAGGCAGAAAAGAAACCCTGGACAGGCTGCTGATGCCCACCCACTACCCCAGCAGAGGGCAGATAGACAGGCCAATGCTATTTCTCTCTCCCTCTTACACGAGTTGTCTCAGCTTCAATTAAAAGCATATGCACACGGATCTGCTCAAAGTTGGTAGCAGCCCCACAGATCTGTTAGATAGGGATGGCAGGCAGAAGACGGGGACCGAGAAGGGAGAGTGGGAGCAGGGAAGGGGACACTGGTCCAGCTTTGGCCCTGGCCAGCGAGATGCGCTCATCTCCTGCTGTGTTCAATTGGAAATGGGAAAATGGTTCTGCTGATGTTTCCATTCTCAGATTCCCCAGAGAAGGTGGATAATAAATAAGTGACAGTAACAGATTGCACACTGTCACTGCGGGTACTTCTTTGCCCCCAGAGCACTGATTTTTAATAACAGCGCAGATGACATGTGGCAGGAGTTGTCGCTGACATGGGTGTTTTGTGGGGTTCAATAAATCACATCAGCCTGGAGCCTCTGGCTGGAATGGACCAGCTTGTTGGGTGCTGCTTGCTGGCTGCTAGCAGGCCCTGGGCAGGGTGCCGGACCTCTGAATCAAGAAGCTGACTGACTAGTAGACCTGGGCTATCCGCTTCACCTCGGTTTCCCCATTTCTACATCAATGTGGGCTTCAGTTTCCCCATTTTAAAAATTGCTATCTGCTCAAGCTGACAGCATTGTCACAAAAGGTTGTATGAAGAAATGGCCATAAAAAGCTCCATTGAATATGGTAGTTACTATTATAATAATGGGCTAGAAATGGAAGAGACTGACAGGTTTGGGCAGTGTCTGGCATCTTTATTCTCATGAGAATATCATTCCTTGATATTCAAAGGATCCATTCACAGTATCTTTTAAAAATAAAATAAATGTGAGATGGAAAAGCACAAAAAAGAAGGTGATCAATTGGGCCTAGGATGGGTATCTTCCCACCCTATTGAGCTATGAAAGGGGTGCAGTGAAAGCAGCTGGGTGCTCACAGTGGCCAGTCCTGTGCTGAAGTCTTCTCCAAATGGCATCTAAAGTCAGCCATACAGGGCTCCGTGAGGCAGCTACCATGATTATGTGAGTGTATGGATGAAGAGGCACACACAAGGTAGGAATAGAGCTGTACCTGGACACCAGGAGATCCCGTGTCCTCTGGACTTTATACAGAGTAAGCCTGCCTCATGTAGGCTGCCCCACTGCACTGGAGATGACAAGGGTGGGGTAGATGTGGGGGCTGCAGACTGGGCAACCCTGTAAAAAGCCACAGGGCTGCTCAGCCATGATGGAATACAGAGGTACAGAGGCAGGGCCCTTGCATGGCCAGGACACACACACACATACACACACACTCTCTCTCACTCTCTCTGTCTTTCTCTCTGTCTCTGTCTCTCTCTGTCTGTGTCTGTCTGTCTATCTGTCTGTTTCTCTCTCTGTGGCAGGCTCAGCCCACCCTGGAGGGTAGTGGTGTTGGCACGGCATGTGGTGCTGAGAACTGAACCGTGGTCCCTGTGTACTTGCCTAAGCAGGTGTTGTAGACCGCTGAGCTATTTCGCTGGCCACTACTCTCAATTTTCTAACAGAATGTGGAAATTAGAATTTCCCTGAGTGAGGAAGGGAGGACCCCACTTAAAAATCAGCAGTTGATTAAAACTTATTTTCCTTTTGGTTAAACACACTGCGAGCCAACTCTGTGAGCTGAAACAGGCTCCTGTGACCTCCAGTTTGTGAGCTTTGTTTCCTCGCAGACCATGGCCAGGTTGAGTCACCTCCATACACAGATGCCATGCCTGCACACAGGCTGAGCATCAAAATGAGGCTCTGTGCCACACAGTGCTCACCACCCGAGGGCAGGGCATAGCCGCACAGCCCTGTCCTCAAAAGAGAAGCACTGCCGTTCCCATTTTACACATAGAGAGATGGAGACCCAGAAGAGCTCTGTGAGGCGCCCGAGGGCCCACCGCAGTAGTGGGCTGCACCTCTGGCGTGGGTAATGCACTCTCAGGAGTCTGCTCTGGACCTCTCTAAGCACACAGGAGGGCTGGGTGGGAGGTGTGGGCCTGGAGCAAAGGAGTGAGGAGGGCATGCTCGGCACTCCCCCTGCTGTTCCCCAGTACCGGGGAGCTCAGCACTGGGCTGGGTACTCACAGCACTCGGAGAGACCGCAGCCCATTGAAGGCATGGACGGGGATGCATCTCAGCCGGTTGTAGCTCAGGATCCTGTGGAAAGGGGGACAGGAGTCCTTTAGCTGGTCCCGTTCTTACTACTGATGGCGCATTCTTTGCACTGTGAACTAGTCAGCGTCAGAAGCGCCTTCAGTTTCCCAGTCCTAATGTGTTGACAAGAGCCTCCTAAGGATAGCGGGAAGAGCCTCAGCTTTCCAGGCTCCGCCACCTTCCGCAGCAGGCTGGCCCTCTCACCAGCTTGCCTCGACTTCTCTCTACTGTCAGATGGTGTCTGCTTAGACATGCAAAGCTAATGGAAAAGAAATAGATCTGTGCAAATCTAATTGTGTGGGGAAGCGCACCACTGGGAAAGAAAAGTCACACATCCTGGAAGCTATGTTACAGTGTCTTCTTTAGAAGTCATGAAGCTCCAGCCTCTCTGCCTAGACAGTAAAGTTCCAACCTGTTTTATTTTCCTTTGGGCGACAAAGGCTTACCCTTAGGCTGGGCAACCTCGCTAAGGCAGAGAACTTAAGACTGAACAGAGGGGCAAGTGCCGGGCCAGGAGAGTGGTAAGTAAAAGCGTGGGGCACACGGGCTCCCCCTGTACTCACAGAGTAGAGAGGTGAGACATATTGCTGAAGGTGTAATTGGTCAGCACGCCGATGCTGTTGTTGCTCAGGTCACTGGGAAAAGTATAACAACAGGGTTACAGTTTAATGAAAATTGCATCTGAAGGAGGTCATTCCAAAATATCATTTATGAATTCCACCAATAAATTCATTCATCAGCCCATCTATGTATCCATCCACTCATTCCCCCCAGCCTCCCGTCCTCCTGTCTGTCTGCCTACTCTCACCCACATACTCACTCAGCCATCCACCCACCGATCCATCCGTCAGTCCGTCTACTACGCATACCCCTACCAATCTCATTCCTTGCATGAGGGAATCTGATAAGATACGAAATAAATGGATCTGCAGCTTTTCCTTGGAGATAATCACCCAGAGCAGTGGCAGAGTCAGCTCCACATTTGAATCACCTGGACAGCTTTTAAATCCTCTGATATCTGAGTTTTGTGGCCAGATATTCTGATTTAAATGGTCCAGTGTGGGATTTAGCATAAATATTAAAAGCAACTCTTCCTCTTCTCCTTCTCCTCCTTCTTTGGAGAGTCTTTTAATCTGCTGACATTTATAACCATGCCTATAGAGCAGTGGCTCCTAACTAGAGGAACTTCTGCTTTTCCAATGACATTAGGCAATGTCTGAAGACCTTTTTGGTCATCACTACTGGCAGAAGTGTCTCTGGTATCTAGTAGGGGTCAGAGATGCTCATAAACATTCCACGATATCCACGCCAGCTCCTACATCCTAGAACTATCTGGCTTCAAACACCCATAGTGCCTTCATGTAGACACTGGTTTGAGGGTATCCAAGAATCTAGGCTAAACGCAGGTGGCTTTCCCCCTGCCTTTCATCAGTGGGCTGCTTCCTTCCAAATAGTGATGCTCTTTCATTCTGAAAGAGCCCTCATTTTCCTCCTGTGAACTGGCCCCCTGCCCTCCTAAGCAGACAGGGACATCTTTCAATTATCATTTGCCCTGAAAATTCTTCTGCTCCCTCCTGGGCCCCATTGTGGCAAGGCAGCAGACTGCCTGGCTTCCTGAGCTTGGCTCGTGCCCAGCACCCCTGCTTCCCAGTAGAGGCTTTTTAGGTCTTGGACGACTTGGAGGCAGTAGCAGCTACCACCCGAAGGGTCCTTGGTTTGAAGCATATACTTGGATGTTTCACATGGAATTAAAGGAGAAGGGAGAAATGCCCATTTTGTGCTTTTAGCAAATCTAAGCACAGCTGCAGCTTGTAAAAAGCTGGAGCCAGAGGAGGCTCAGGAATTCAACTTGGATCCGGGAAGGTCAGAGGCCTATCTCTCTCAAAAGCCAAGCAGGAAGGCGGATCAATGGTTCATGGAGCCAGGCTCTGGGTGCTCTGTATGGGTACATTTGGACATCTGTTCCTTTGCTGCATTTCCCCACTCTACCCAGGGAAAAAAAGCTAGGAAACACTGCCTCTCCCAGCAGCACTCTTATCTCTTACCCACACCAGTTTCCCAAGTTAGCCAGGGAGTCAAAAATACATGCCCCATCCACCATCCAGGTCCTTACATAAGTGTCAGGTGTCGGAGGGCAGACAGCTCTCTGGGCACAGCTGTTAAGTGGTTTCCTTCCAGGTACCTGAAAAAAGGCACAGAATGATGACATATAGGAAAAAGATGGCACGATTGGTCACTTTCTCAGATAAGTCTCCCTAATTTTATGGGCTAGTTTGGCTCACTTTTTTACTGTTACACCTTTTTTTCTCTTTAAAACACATATTACATTGATTACTTAATATTTATTTGTGTGATTACTCCACTAGTGAAGTTTTCTTCCTCTAGACTAGCAAGTTTCAGAATGCAGGGATTTTGTCTAAAATTACCGACTGTTGTGGCTAGGGATATGGCTCTGTGGTCTAAGCACCTGCCTGACAAGCACAAGGATCCAGGTTCGATCCTTGGTACTGCATGCCATGCTGGCCTAGCAATGAACCAGCCACTAAAACCAAGTGTGGTGGTGCAAGCCTGTAGTTCCAGCACTGGGGCATCTAAGACATGAGAATCACTACAAGTCTGAGCTGAATAACGAGACCCTGTACCAAATAAATAAAAGATTTAAAACAAATAAAAAAAAATTATCCACTGTTGGATTCCTGCAAAGCACTTTACAGGGCCAATATATAGTAGGTGTTTAATGCATATTTGTTTAACAAATCAAATACTCAATTTATGCTAAGCCATCACAATATCCTTATATAGCAGAGATTTAGTTTCCAGAAAGCAGAAGATCAGATATGTTAGGAAACCTTGCCCAAGGGCATGTAGCTAGCAAGTGACTGAACTAGGTCCTCAACCCAGGTCTCTCTACCTGCCTCTTCTGGGCTTCTGTAGAGTGCTAGAAGAAGTGATCCAAGATTCATCTTAGGAACCTTAATCCAATATTGAGCATCTGCAATGTGCATTTGGAAACTAAGAAAAGTAAGCCGGGCATGGTGGCGCATGCCTGTAATCCCAACACTTGGAAGGCTGAGGCAGGAGGATTGCATAAATTCGAGGCCAGCTTTGGATATGCAGTGAGTTCAAGGGCAGCCAGCACTCCAAAGTGAGACCTTGCCTCAAAAAACAAAAAACAAAACAAAACAAAAAAAACACCAAGAAGAAAGAAGGGCTTATCTCTGTTACCTGGAGCACCATGGTACAGCTCTCAACAGGAGGACCATATGGCTGAAGGGGACAAGGCTGCAGAAAGAAGATGTGCTCCACAAATGAGGACTCTCCTGGACAGACAAAGGCTTAGCCTGGACTCCAGTGCTTTGCACTGATTGCTCAAGGAATTGCGAGGCAGGAAACTCCAGAGTGGTTTAAGATCAGAGGAGGAGATTTCATTGAGATGACAGAATCAAGAATTACAAAGGGGTTGTTACTGCCTACGAAGATTACGACTTTGCTCAAGAAGCCACGAGGTAGAACAGTTCGTTCACACCTACTTTTGCTATAAAACCCCACTCCCAAGCTTCCTGTTGTGCTCAGAACAAAACTGAGAAATCATTAAGCAGGTTACAAGATGTGCTTGGCTTTTGTGGGTGAATTTTTCTTGACTCAAAGCTCTTGCAGTGTTTCTTCCTACCTAGTCAACACTCAGTTGAAGCCCTTTATTCACATAATGCCTACCTTTAGCTCCAGGATAGACTCAGGATCTATCTTTTGCTATAGCTCAGTGCTTCTCAGGTTTAACCTACACACCAACCATCTGTAACCTTAATAGAAAAGCAGGTTATGATCCAGTAAGTCTGGGGCAAGCTGGAGAATCTGTACACTTCTCACAAGCATCCTGGTGAGTGGGCACTGCTGGTCTATAGATCACACTGAGGAACGAGGTATGAACACACTGCCTGGTGCCTTTTGTCGCTTTCCACAAAATGACTGAATGGGGGAAGAAGTGAGTTAAAACAGGATATGGATGACTTTGTCAGTGACTAAGCCAGGTTCAGCTTTATAACTAAGACTCTCTTCCTATAGTCAGTCCTAGGGACTCTCTGGGCACAGAATACCAGGTAGGACCTGATACTGAGTTGAGTTGAATTGCCATAGAATAGTGGATTATTGTCCCTTTGGTCCTTGATACTTTTGTGTGCCTATTAAATGCCCGGAGCTGAGCTACATGCTGGGGAACCAGATTCCGTGTCTGTCTTCAGAAAGCTTTATCAGCTGGCCCAACATTCAGCCATGCCCGTGCTTTGATGGTGCCCACAGGCAGAAGAGCTAAGAGAAACCCATTTGTTCCCATATTCATTTATTCAGACCCAAGTACTTATTAGATAACTGGGATGTTTCAGGTAAATAAGACAGCAGCACTGCCTACTGCCTTTACATGATTAAAAACCTAATGGCATCTGGGCATAGCAGTACATGCCTGTAATTCAGTCACTCAGGTGGCTGAGGCAGGAGGAACACACGTCTGAGGCCAGCCTGGATAAAGTAATGAGAACCTTTCTCAAAAACAAAAACAAAAACAAAATCCAAACTTAAATAAAAACTAATGGAAGAGAATAAAGAGGGGTTATATACGCAGGGAGATATAAATTGCGGATTATAATCTGTGCTTCGGAGGGAAGTAGCAGAGTGCTGTGTTGGACGCCCAGCGGCCCCGTGCACAGAACAGCAGCTGAGGCACAAGAGGCGAACAGAGACGACAGTGAAGAGAGCCCCAGGAGAGCTGTGGAGGGCTCCAAGTCTAAGCATCAAGGCTGGGAAAGAAGGTGCAGGGGCTGAAATCTCATGGGCCAGGGAGGATGGTGGGTGTAAGATGGACCACACTGAGGTCTTGGAGGTCATCTCTTTTGAAGCAGATGGAGAGGCCAAGATTGACCAGGGCTTCCTGGTTGTCTCTGTCCTTCCTTGAACAAGAGGCTGCAGGGCTTCAGCATTCTCTCTATGTGGATAGTGGCCCTGTACCTCAATAGTGGCAAGGCTCAGCAGCATGGGAAGACAGTATACAGGGCCCCCCAGCCTTCTCCCTTGGACAGGAGGTGGGAGAGTAGGAGTCTAGGATTTGTACAGGCTGAAGGATGCTGGCCTGCACAACCACAGAAGTGTGGTGTGGAATGTGGAGTATTTGGAATTTTGAGGTGGTGGCTAGATGAAGAGGTGGAGCAGGCCATGAGTGATGGTCCAGGGAGAGGGTCTCCTGAGGGAGGCTGTGGTGACTGCAAGATGGCATGGCGTATCTTTACTTTTTATGTAAAATTTTTTAATCTTTTACTTATTTATCTGGTGTAGAATTTCGCTCTGCAGCTAAGCCTCCTAGTGATCCCTCTGTCTCAGCCTCCCTAGTGAGGGGATTACAGGAGTGTGCCACCATTACTTGTTTGGTGGCTGGCACAGCATGCTGGAATTCAGGGGCTGGCAAAGCATGTGGTACTTGGGATCAAATCCAGGTCTTTGCACTTGCTAGGCAGGTGCTTAGGCCTCTGAGCGGTCTCCCCAGCCTCAATGGCTTATATCTAGATGTCCCTCTAAAGCCTCATGTACTCATAGGGAGCTTTTGGAAGGTGACTAGATCATGGGTGTGTGATGCCCTGGTGGGGGAAGGTGGGTCATTGTGGCTGGGGCCTGCAGTGAATAGATCCTCCAACTTCCCTTGTTCCCATGCTGCTTCCTGCCTACTCTGCCATGGACTGTTCCCCATCTGCCAGGCTACCCTGCCTTGGAGCCAGCTGGCCATGGATGGAAACATTTTCAAGCTGTGAGCTAACATAAACCTTTCCTCCTTTAACTTACAGGTGTCAGGCATTGTGTCCAAGCAATGAGCAATGATCCCACACCTTCTTCTCTGCTCCCTTCCTTCTGCACATTCTCTGTTTCCACTGGTTTGTTATAACTACTTAGCAAACGTGCGGCCCCTAAGATAGAAGCCAGGATAGAATGCCCAACTCTCATGTCTCCTGATGGGACACTGCAGAAGGTACATGAGAAGCATAGACAAAGATGGCCGTGGCTTAAAAAAATTATATTTTTAAGAGTAGGAATGGTTTATTGACGAATAGGAATAGTTGCTGAGGGAGAAGAGAGGTTCCAAAGTAGGTTGCTGTCAAGTCTCTTTGTCAGGGGTAATTTATACAGCAAAGTCACAAGTGTGGGCACAACATAGGTCAAACTATAATCAATCAATAAAACCACAAGTATAGCTACTTAGCTAATGTTGATCCAATAGGAAGCAGAGCATAAGCAATGGTGTATGGTTGACATCATTAAACTTGGCTTATCTATGACTTTTAAAACAGGAACATTTTGGGAAGGGAGGGGCCCATGTGTTCTGGTCACCCACCTGGGCATCTGATGCATATCTGGGCTTAATGGACTGAGTGACACTAATTATAGTTTTGCTTATTGCAAGGCCTATAACTTTATCTCACAGACAACACAGGACAAGGACAAGACCAGAACTCAAACCTAACTCACTGGTGCTCTTTGCGGTTTAGTCCTAGTGCTTCGGGATGTACTCAGATCTATCACCTCATCTAATTCCCTGGAGCTGAGATGGAGGATATTTTGCTAAGACTCAGAGAAGTAAACAGTAAGTGTGGGGACAGGATTTAAATTCTGTCTCTTGGATTGTGGAGCAAGAGTGATCAACTCAATGCATTTTTGGCTTTGCACTTTGAATTCTTCATTGTCAGCTTAAGTCATTATAGTGTTGAGATTATATACAGTTGTTCCACAAAGTGTTGGTTATAGGACTCTCCTGGTACCAAAATTCAAGGCTGCTCAAGTCCCTACATAAAATGCATCATATTTGTGTGCAATGTATGTGTATTTTCCTGTATGCTTTTTTCTTCCTATATGCATTTAACTCATCTCTAGGAGGTTTATAATACATAACATAAATTCTATATAGTTATTTTACTGTATTGTTTAGGAAAAACAACAAAATATCTGTACCTATTCATTATAGATACAATTCCTTTCCCAAATATGTTTATAATTGGCCAAGTGTGAAGATGCAGAATCCATGGATACAATAGGGGCCAACTATATTCTACTATAGAATTGATTTTTTTCTCTGGCTGTTGCTATCCTATAAGTTCTATGAGGGCAGAGAGTTTTGCCAGTTTTGTTTCTTACTATGTCCCCAGTACACAGTATAATATTTTGCTCATAACAGGGGCTTAACTACTGCTTGAATAGGAGTCTGGGTTTCAAAAGGAAAACTGAAGCCCACAGTGAGCTCTAAGAATGTCCTATGCTTGGCCCAGGGAGCACCTTATGCCAGGCCATGCTCTGCACATGCAGGGATTTGCTGACAGTTGAGTGGAAGTGTGAGTGGCCACTGGGGATTCAGGGATGCTGACAGTGTTCCTATCAGACACAAGGAGTTAGGATCCTGGAGGAAGGATGGTGTGATGGCTGCATCTGGAGCTATTTGGGTCCCCAAAGCCAGCTGTAGGTTGCAGCTGGGCTCTGATCTGCACTATGCCAATGTAGCCTCTGTATCTGCTGAAAACCTTTGGTAACCACCATTCCTTGTTAGAGAATGGCCACCCACTTCCTGCCCAAGTCTGACAAGACCTCTGAAGTCATCCTTGTAACAGTCAGGGTTCTCCAGAGAAACAAAACCAGATAGCGTGTGTGTGTGTGTGTGTGTGTGTGTGTGTGTAAAAATTTCAGAAGACCATACTTTTAGACTAGGTTCCAGCACTAGGCTCTAATAGACCAGACTGAAAATCAAAACGGAATCACTAAATTACAGAATGCCAAATACCCCACCAAAAAACTGAAGCTAAGTTGTTCATCTGGCCTTCCAAGATACTGGGAACAATGAGGCCAGAATCACATTTCTTAAGCAGGCTGGTTTCAGTAGACAATTTCAGAAAGTATTCTTTGCTTTAACCCTTATACAAAACAGTCACCTAAAGTAACCTGGCATTAACCAATCAGTTATTCTCCTATTGGCCTGTTTCCCTGTCTAGGCTTTATGAGGAAAGTACTTTGGAAGTGATCAATTTATTTTTGTTGTTCCTGCTTCTTTTCAGCTCTTCTCTGTCTGGGAAACCAAGCTTTCTGGGCAGTGCATGGAAACAAACGCTCACTCTGTTTTATGAAATGAAGTGTTGCCAGGTTGGAATAACAGATTAAAGCCAGTCACGACCTCTAATCTAAATTTGTGTCACTTGTGTCTTTCTACACTTTTTCTGTGATGTGGACTTACATTAAAGAGCTGGTTCATGCTGCCATGGAGCTGACAAGTCTAAAATTCCTAGGCCAGGCTGACGGCAGGTTGGAAACTCAAGTAGGATTTCCATCGTCTTCAGAACATCTGGGGCAGAAGTCCTTTTTCTCTGGGAAACTTTATGCTCTCCACTTCTTTTTAAAATCCTCAACTGATTAGCTGAGACTCACTTCCACTTTAGGAACTGTAATCACATTACTCAAAAAGTCTACTGATGTGCATACCAATTGCATCTATAAACTGCATTCAGAGCAACATCTAGGCTATCTGGGTATGGCGTTGCGGAACTGACACATGAAATTAGGCTCCCTGTTCTGGTTGACTTCAGGTAAAACCTTCCCCTTACTGCTAGTTGCAGCTCCGCTGACCCTTTTCTTCCTCAGATGTCCTAACCTCCTTTGAGAGAAAGGCTCAGGCCTGTGCCTGTGCAGGTGTTTTCCTTCCCTCCTTACTGGTTATTGCCTACCATGCCCCGATCTCAGTCCTTGCACTGTCCACTGCCCTCGTATCAGCCTCTACACTCACAGGTGACTTTCCAGGCCCCCAAACCTTTGGGTGTGTTTTCTTCACTGCACTGAACTCTGTGGTGATGTCCATGGTTTGTCTCTGTGCTTAACACTGGCAGAAGTATGGCTCTGTTGCTCACCATGGCTTTCCCACACGTCGCCTGGCAATGCACTGCTCAGCCAACATCATCCGGATGATGAAATCCTAGAACTCCCCAGGTGGTGCTGCATTTGGTACTGTGGAAATGAGTGGGAGCTGCTTTCAGTGCAGAATGTCCCCAGCGACCTGTGTGGCAGCTTGGAAGATGCAGAATCAAAAGGTTCCACTTTCAGAAATGCAGATGTGGCGGTGAGGGAAAGTTCCCTTTGTAGGAAGCCCTTGATGGAAACTCTGAACTCGAAAGTTTCCTGTACTGTAGCTCAGGCCCGGAGGGACCGTTTCAGAAGTCTGCCCTCTGCCCCACAGCCTCAGAACTGCTGGAGCATTTCCAGCAGGTCAGCCTCTGCGTTGACCTGCATTTAAATGCTCTGCTCAGCCCTAGCGCAAGAACATGAGGCTGCATCTGCCTAGCGCAAATCCCCATGCAGGTCTCTTGAATGGATGCTCTCATCCTTACTCAAGCTCTGCAGAACTACTAACCAATACCCACAGAGAATGACAGCACCAGCTGAGTGGTGATGGAGGAGGACAGCAGCCACCTCCAGCACACCCTTCTTCAGGCCAGGATTTCTACCAGACATCTTGGGTGATGCGGGGAAGCTCAGGAGCCGAGCAGTGGAGACTTGCATTCTGGTTCTGTAACAGCTGTGTGATTTTGGACAAGGAACTGAACCTCTCTGAGTTTGCATTTACTCAGCTGTATCATGAGGCTTATACTAATCATTGCCTTGATATGATTATGAAGATTTGGTGTCAGTCTCTGTGGTAGACCTTGAACATTATGGATATGTGTACACATACATACACACATATATCTGATAATGTATATGCTTATCAAAGGAATTGATGCTTGGCCATCCACTCCCCATTCTTTACCCCGAATAATACTTCTAAAATGAGAACCAGATCAGGCCACTTTCTCATTTAAAATTCTCTTGGTTCATGCATTCCTCTAGGGAGAAGGAGTTGGCTGTCACCTGGCAGGCAGGACGCACATGTGGCTGCTCAAGTCTCTAGCATACACATGCCTCTTTCTATTCCCTTTGCTGTGTCTCTTGACCTTGGCTACTTCAATATAAGATTTCCCACCTTGAGGGCTCCTGAAAACATGTACAATCTAGTCATTTTTCCTCTTTCCTTTCCTGGGAATTCCTACTGTATTCCTTACCTGAAATGGGTCATTTACTGGTTAGTTTTCTTATTATTTTTCTCCCTATTCTACATTTCTGAGGTCAGGGATGTCACTGTCACATTAGCTGCTGTGCCCCAGCCCCTGGCAGAGTCCTACAGTAAACTCCATGCATATGTGACCAAGTGAAGGGAGCTTTCCTAGTGCTCAGCCTGTCCTCAGGCTGCCCAGGTTCCCCACTGTCCCACAGTGCTGAGAAGTGTCCTCTCTGGATGCCATCTGCTGAGGTCTTAGCTGGGCAATGCCTGTGCCAGGACTCCTAAGGACTGCTGTGCCCAGGGCCAGCCCCTTCTCCAAGAAGGGATCAACTGCCCCCAGCTGGCTGGAGGCACAGTTCTCTCATAGGCCAGCGAGAGGCAAGCATGCAGTCAGTGCAGGCCAGCGACTCTCTTCAGTGCTCTGGGGAGTGTGCTAGGCCTGGAGGCGGGAGGAAGCAGCCTCTTTCCGGGCAGCAGCTGGCGTGGCCACAGAAGGCCCAGCTGTCATCGTGGATGTGGCTAGAACAGACAGGTACCCAGACCAAGTGGCAAGGGTCCTGGGTTTGCCTTCTCCCCGATTAACTGCGGATGGCAGATTTTGAGAGGACTCATAGCTGTCTATTGTACATCCTTAACAAGCCAGGCCACGGGACAGCATGAGGGAGACTTGGGCCTCTGCCACCAGGAGGCTATGGTTTACGGATGGAGCAGCAGGGTCAGGCAGACTCTGGCATGAATCTACCCTCTGCTCCTTATTGGCAGCATGGCCATAAAAGTTATTCAACTGAGCACTGAAAGATAAATAGTGCATGCTCTCTGTTGTATATGGAAGGTAAAAATATTGACTGAGAACCAGAGAATACAGTAGTGAGAGCAGGTGCTGGGGAGAATAGTGGGAAGCAGAAATGGACAGAGCATGGCTACTGAGTGCAGGGTGCAACTGGATAGCAGAAATAACCTCATTGTTGTGTAGCACAACAGGGAACCTATGGCTGACAACTAATTCTATTTTACAAAATGGCTAGTAGAAAGGATTTTGAATATTCCTTCTAGAAAGAAACGATAAACACTTGAGGTAGCAGATAGGCCACTCTGATCTGATCATTGCATGCATATGCTGAAATGTTACCCTGTGTCCCCTACACGCAGACAGCTGTTACGGAACCACTCAAGATTGTTAAAATTAAAAATATTCAACCTTTCTAGCCTCAGTTATATTTATGAATGGGAATAATACAACTTGGCTTGAAGCATTGCTGGCCAGATTAAAGAGCGTGTCTCTTCATGTCATTCCACACAGCACCAGGCACACAGTGAATGACAGTGTGGTTTCATTGCACACAACACATTCTCCCTTGCTATCTGAAAGGCCAGTGTGAGTGAACCTTACGGGATCCCTCCCTCCCTTCCTCCTCCAAAGTCCCCACTATGTCTCCACAGACTGTCCTGCTCCTGCATGTATGTCCAACCCATGATTACACTACAGATGAGGAGAAAGCACAGAGCTGCTTTCTGGACACCAAGCTCCCTTTTGCTAAGCCTTCAGAGCTCACAGAGCCAGACCAAGCCCTCCCTCCCCCTCCTTCAACCAAAGTGCCACCTGCCACACTCCTTGGTGCAGCTGTGGGTCTCAGCCCTGCACCGGCCCTGCTGTCTGCTGCTCAAGCCCTGCCCATCCTGGCTCCAGCCAGTGCTATGTGCATACATGCACAGTGTACAGCCTGCCCATGGCTGCCAGGACATAGCCAGACCTCGTGTCTAACACCAGTCCTGTCCTCTGATCCTGTCCTCTGCCTGGGGGTGATAGGACAACAAATCCAAGACCATGATCCTCAGACCCAAATGAGTACCCACACTTCTTACAACTTAACTCTGGCTGGGCTGTGGGTGTACACTGTTCCCCAGCATTAGATTTTGATTCTCTCTTGAGCCCGTAGGAAGATGTAGGCTTGTGGAACTTGCATTCAGACCCAGGAGTGCTTGATGCTTATGCATTCCCCCACGTCGAGATGACTTCTACGTAAGCCTGATTTCATATATATATGCAGCTCAGCATGCCCTGGGGGTGAGGCTGGCACAGCGTGTGGTGCTGGGGATCGAACCTTGGTCCCTGTGGTTGCCTAAGCTTGCTTAAGCAGGTGCTCTAGACCACTGAGCTATCTCACTGGCCCCAAGCCTGATTTCTTAAAAGGTGCATAAATAGCAATAACTGTACTTTCTAAGGGCCACAAATACTTAGGTGAGGGTCTATGACAGTGATTTGGGGTCTGAAATGTCCTGCACCTGCTTCTGTCCTTCCAAAAGATTTTTAGGCTTCCTTTGCAAATCCTACCAGTTTCTAATGACTGGCCTGATTCTCAGAGTCATCCACGGACCGCTGTGAGTCTGAGCTCCTTCCAGGGGCCTGTGAGGCCAAAAGTACTTTTTTAATAGGACCAATGCGTGATTTCCCTTTTTGCCCTGGGCTGACATTAGCACTGCTAGCAGACAGTCAGGATAGGGCACAACGACTGGCACCGTAGCAAGGTCAGGGCAGTGGTGCTAGATGACGTCAGCAGCCGAATATTCTTTGCGAATGTGAAGAAATGAGAAAGCAAGTTTCCCTTTGGAACGTCCTTGAATGAAGTAGTGAAAAGCATTAACTGTAGTAACTCAACTTCTGAGCATGTATTTCTCTAAGAGGGGTGGCAAAAAAGGACGTGTGTGCACAGCACACTGTGGCCGGTAAAGCAGAAGGCTGGCACGAGGCAAAACATCTATGTCACTGTGTCACGCACTGAACCAGCTGGTTGGTAATTGTTTCATGAAAAACATTTTTTTTTTTTTGAAAAAGAATGACTGGGAAACTGGTTATTTGGACAGGGTCACTGAGTAGTCAGTTTCTGGATAAAGGGACAAAGTAAGCCTGTCACCGCCAGGCAAACCAATGATAGCATTGGCCGACAGTGGTAAAATTTGAGTTCCCAAGTAAAAATGAAAATTTTAGAAAACTTGCAATTTGCCACACTGACACTGGCAACTTTCCTTAACTGAAAGGCTTCTCTGATATGACTGGTGGTGCTATCAACAGACGTGATAATACTTTATAGTCTAAAATGCAACAGGTCAACACTTGGAAAACCTGTGTAACTCCAGGAGCCACCATTTTCCAAATGACCACAGGGTGACATTACCAGCTCATGCACAGTGGAAAGAAAGACACATCCACAGGTCAAGACCGCCCAGTGGGCTCTGGTGTGAGGCAGGAGCTGAGGTACACTGCAACGTGTCCAGGTTCCACAGGATGGCCTTTCCGAAACTACCATGAGTGTGCGTGGGTATGGCATCAAAGAAAAACAGCTACAATTATCTGAATAGGCTTTTAAAATCCTCTTCACTTTTCTAACCACACACCTAGATTTTCTGTTTCCACTTGACCCCTAACAACATACTGCAGTGGGATGAATGCAAAACAAACAGGAAGAGCCAGCGGTCACCGAGGAGTCCGGACGGTAGAAAGTCACAGGAGCGCAGGACAGCACCACCGTTGTGAATTAAACTGTTTTCATTCTGTTCAGCATAAAAATGTGCTTCTTATATAAATATGTAATGGATATAAAATTATTTTTAAAGGGAATAAAAGCACGGATTTAAAAATATCTCAGCGTTAATTCCATTGTGGTAAATACCAATAGATAGAACTCACACAGTCACAATTCTTGGAATCATGGGTGTGTTTGAAAAGCATAAGAAGGACCTGAGACACAAAAGTTTTTTTTTTTTTTTTTGGTACCAGGAGGGAATTGAATCAGGGTCTTGTGTTTGCCAGGCTGATGCTTGTGATGCTGTGCTATATTTGTGGCCCCCAAAAGTTCTAATACTTTGGGTGCAATGGATAGCAGCAGAGAGTGTTGGTCCTGAAAGCCTGTTTCCTAATTCTGCCCGGCCTGCGCACCGGAAATGGGGCTGGGACAAGTAATTTTCACTTCTCTTCAAGTTTCTCCCCTCAAGGCCAACAACTGGATGGCTGGTCTACTCAAAGAGAACTTGCAAAGACAGGGGCGGCAAAGGAGGGCTCCGCCCAGCTTATCTCACCCACAAAAGCAAAATTGAGAGGAGACGAGACACAAGCGCCAGTGGAAGTACACAGGGCCTGAGCATGCGGACAAAGTCACCTCCTAAGGGGATGACACTGAGCTAGGCTGGCACTTCTGGGCTTTGTGTGCTAGGACAGACCCCCATAAGCTGCTCTTTAGAGAAAATGCTAGATAACTGTTACAGCTTAGGACGAGAATGTTCCCAAATGCTTCCTGCTGTCATGGAGGGGGATTGTGCAAGGTGACTGGATCCTGGGGCTCTGTACTGTCTGCAGCGTCCTCCACTGGTGAGCTCTGCAGCTGAGTGTGCCGCTGGAAGGCGGGGCCGGCCAGAAGAGGCGGTTGGGGCACCGGGTGGGAGCTGGGAGGTGCACCTCCCTCCCAGGCTCCTCCCCTTTCTCTGTTTCCTGGTTTCTGTGAGCTCCAGGGCTTTCCTCCCCCCAGGTCCTTCCATGGTGCCCTTCCTGGGTCAGAGGCAGTCAACTATGGACTGAAAACATGCGCCCAAACAGAACATGTGCGTGGGTATTCTGTTCCAGCAATGAGAAAGGGACTGGGATTTAACTCTTGCTTTGCTTCTTTTTAAGTGAAGGGTTTGTGTTGGAAGGTGTCATTTCGGCCTGAGACAGCCAATAGTGCCTGAGGGAGCAGAAGGCCTCGCAGCCTGGGGTCTGAGGATGCCCGGCACGAGGGCCCATAGTTCCCACTTCCTTGGATGCGTGTTTCCTGCTCATCTCTCACTGGGCATCTTCCCCACAGCTTGCCAGGAGATGGCTTAGGAACGATAACTCCAGTGGCCTTCCTTGGAGCCCTGCTTGGCCGAGCAAAGCGCTGCCGCTTCCAGAGCAGACTCTCAGGTCTCTCACTGTACGGGGGATTGATTCACAATTGTGTCCAATTATCTGTTATTTTAGTCTGTGTTATGCGTTTTGGGGAATGGCGTCTGTAGGCTTGTTTCCATGGCATTTTCATTTTGTGACATGTGTCACTTGGCACCCAGTTGGCCAGGAAGGAGTGTATTCCCAGGGCATGTTTTCAGCTCCCATTACAGGGAATTGCTCAATACCGCAGTGTTTGCTCTTTGGATCTTCAAGGGCATGGTCTCTGCTGAAAGCCGCGGCTGACGTGGCTTTGTAGTCTGTTAGACTTCTGTTCCTTCTTGGGGCTGACACTGCTGGTCACAGCCTCCCTGAACATCAAGAAATGCCAGGAGCTACCACCACCTTCAAGGATCCACCTGCTCTTCTGAGAGCCTGGTGTGCTCAGGTCCTACCCCAGGACTTGGCAGGGCAGGTGGGTGAAGCACTGCCTGGGAGCTGGGTCATGTCTCGTGGCTTGTGTCTGAGTGCACGTGTTATGCTGCTGGCCCGGGAGAAGCTGGGCTGGGAGTCTTTCGAGAGAGTATGGAGATGCAAGAGGGAGATGTATGGTGTGGGAGTGTCCCTGCTCCGATGCTGGGCAGCTGCTAGCCCCCTTTCCTGACTGTGAGCTGCTCATTCCCTCAGAAGGGGGAAGCTTCCCACCACGGCTCCCTTCTCTGCTTGACCTCATATCTTTTCTGCAGCACTTTCTTTCGAGTCAGGGTCTCATTCTGTATCTCAGACTTGCCCACTGCATAGCCCACACTGGCCTCAAACTCATGTTGATCCTCCTGTCCCAACCTCCCACATGCTAGTACGCAGGCATGCACCACCACGCCTGGCTCTTTTGCAGCACTTTTCATGGCCGTCATGTCATACACGATTCTAATTTGGTGAAACCAATGTCTGCCTTCCCCAACTAACCATGAGCCCCATGAGTATTGTGGTTACACTTGGTTTGCTCACCATTGTCCTTGTAGCATTAGTGGAGGACTTGGCACACAAGGCGGCTGATCTATCCACGGGGAATGAAGCAACAAGAGTGTGAATGGGCGCCAAGTGTGAATGCCAACTGCCGACTGCCTGGATGGTGCCAGTGTGTGATGCTCTTCGGGCCCAGCTGCATCCCAGAGTGCATGACTCCTGCCTGCAGGACTGGGACCTGTCCACCCACCCACTGGAACCTTGTAGGGGGCACTGTGAAGTGCTCTTTGCAATACTGAGAGCCCTTCAGGACGAGAACAGCTGCTGTTCATTGAACCGGGAGCCTGAGTTGTAAGAAGGTCTGAGGAACAGCTGGCAGGAATGTGAGCTAAGAGAGCTCTGGCTCCAGGAAGGAAGCAGACTGAGCAGTGAGGCCTCCTCTCCAAAATGGGGCTGCATGCTCGGCAGCATTGGGTGAAGGTGGATTAGAAGCATCCTGCTTAAGAGTGTGCCGCTAGCCTGGTATGCCTGGGGGACATTGAACCTGCATCTTTCCTGGAGTCAGACAGGTAAATAGACAAGCACTCTAGGCAGGCAGGGTACAGAGTGGGGGCCAGGGAGAGGATACAGAACATAGATCAGGAACCTTCCATTTATACTTTGGGATTTCTTTAGGGTCAGACATTCCTCTTCTGATGGGCTAAGGCTTGGGCTGAGCTGGGCTTCCTGTTCCCTGTCACAGTTGATGCCTCTACTTGGGGACACCCTTCTTGGACCCATTCCAGAAGAGCTGGGCAGCTGCTAGCCCCCTTTCCTGGCTGTGAGCTGCTCATTCCCTCAGAATGGGGAAGCTTCCCACCATGGCTCCCTTCTCTGCTTGACCTCAGATCTTTTCTGCAGCACTTTCTTTCGAGTCAGGGTCTCCCAGCAGCATTGCTTGGGATGGGGGGGTACAGAGTGCAGATACTGGGGGCAATGAGCCTACAGGGAGTTCTGGGGTGGGACACTTACAGCTCGGTCACATCTTTGGGCATGCCTTTCGGGAGGGCGCGGAGGCCCCTGTTGCTGCACCGCACCACCGTGTCCATACAGGTGCACTGCTCCGGACAGCGCGGGCTCAGCTGGCAGCTGCTCTCGTCGTTGCCTGTGGAGAACCCCAGTAGGATGAGTGTGGTGGGAGGGAAGCCCCGCCAGGAGGAGCAGGTGAGCCAGGCTGGGGTGGAGCTGCCAAGTGGTTCCAGTGGGGTGGGCTCTCCCCGGGGGCTTGACAGTGAGCTGAGCCAGGATTATGGTAGCCGTGGGGCTCCTCCATGGCCCGGTCAGGAGAAGGGCTGCCTGCCTCTCACTGGACTTGACGTAAAATGAGGACTACCAAGGTGGCTGGGATTTGTTAGCCAGAGAAACAGATAGGTAAGAGGTTGCTGATAATCAGATTAGGAATAAACTAAGACTGAAGGAGTGGTCAGTGGTGGAAGACAGAGTCCTGTCCTCCTTCCTCTCTCCCCCTTCTGGTCTCTACACAGCCTTGCCTCAGTGGTCTGCCCTGGCCCCATTATACGTTAACCTCAGTTAATCGGCAAACCAACTCATCTCTCCTCAGATGACCTCAAATTGCTTAAGTAAGGAACTCTCCTGCTTTGATTCATTTAGACAA
The DNA here is from genome assembly GCA_004027915.1 of Capromys pilorides. Lineage (NCBI taxonomy): Eukaryota > Metazoa > Chordata > Mammalia > Rodentia > Capromyidae > Capromys > Capromys pilorides. The sequence goes on from PVKN010001479.1 coordinate 31,458, forward strand.
ACAGGGTCTCTGGGATGCTGGGTCCCAAAGCCTCAGATCTTCCTGTGCTTAAATCCCCTAGGCAGTGACATCCTTTTTCTTGGTATATTTCTCACACATAAGCTTCGCTGTGACACAGACAGGAAGACTTGGGCCTCGGACCCCATGAACAGTTGTGCAGTTATACACAGCACAAGGTGGTAAGACCGTCTGAGGGCCGCCTGTCTCACTGTCTCTGTGGACGTGATACATTAGTGTATTTGGTATGTTTGATACCGTGGTGTTCTCACAGCTGGCAAAGTCTTGTTGTAGAGCAGTGTCTTATTTTAATGCCCTTAGCACATCATTGCAGGTTTCTGATTGGTGGAAGTAAGGCAACCTCAGAAAGGGGTATTTTGTCTTAATTTTCTTGAAGGACCCAGGTTGCCTTGCAGAGAATCTGTCCTGTGCCCACAGGGCAGAGAGGGCAGATCTCCTTCTGGGTCCTGAGCTGCAGCAAGCACCACCTCGCCTTCCCACATGCCACTGCCCCTGCCCTCCTGGTGCGCACTCACCGTCGCAGGTGAAGTCCTGGCTGGCCACGTCCTGGATAGGGATTTCCTTCAGGAAGAAGGGCTTTTGGCAGCGGGGGTTCCCGCTGACGATGCGCCTCTTTCGCAGCCACTTGCCGAGCCAGGCCAGGTGGCAGTTGCAGTTGAAGGGGTTGGACAGCAGGTTGCTGTGGAGGGAGAGGACTCTCTGAGTGGGATAAGCTCCTGCAGGCCAAGCCCTGTGCTCAGGGAGTACAGAGGAGATGTGTAAAGGGACTGTGGATCCCTCCTGAGCCAGGTGTGGTCTCTGCAGGTGTCTCTCTGCAGGCCTCCACTGGTGGATGTGGCTGTGGTCTCTTGCCAGGTGCCAGCTGTGGGAATGGCCTGAGATTCCTTCCTTTTGGCACAGCATGACTCTCATGTCCTCCACAGCAGCAGTGATACAGTGAGAAGCCTGGCTTCTATGGGGGATGCTAGTGGGCCTTGTGCTTTGGCCTCTGAGGTCCATGAGGGTGACAGCTACAGCTGCTGGCTGGTCTCCAGGACCCACGCCATAACAGGCACCCTGGAGCGGGTTGCTGAGGAGATCATGGAGGGAGAGCTGGCCTTGGAGCACTTACATGGTGGATAGGGAGACCAGAGTGGTGAAGGCTCCGGGGGTGATGGTGGTGATCCGGTTGTCATAGAGGGAAAGCAGCCTCACAGAGCTCAGGCCAGCGAAGGTGTCATTGCTCACACAGCTGATCTCGTTGCTTCTCAGCATCCTGTGGGGAGTGGGCTGGGCATGAGGGAGCCGAGGCACTTGCCTTCTTCCCCAGAAGGTACTTGTATAATGGGCGGGGCACTTGTGCCAGCCCCTGGCTTAACCCGCCATGCTACTCAGCTCTGTCCTATGAGAGGCAAGGAAGGCTTAGATCCCCATCGGAGCCATGTGCACGAGTATGCATGTGTACATTCGTGTCTGTGCATGCTCTCTACTTATGGTGGCAGCATGAACCAGGTGCCTGTGTGCACACACATGGATCCTGTGGCAGTTATGGTCACATGTATATTTCTGGGAGGACAAGAGGGGATTGAGAAGTAGCTATGGGTGTGAGTTTTGTGTATGTGAGGCATTGTCCACATGCACTTACTGGGATGTGTTCACATGTGCAAGACACGTGATTGTGTGTCTGTCTTTCTGTGAACATGAGGATATGTCTGTGTGCCTACTCTTGGTAGGAACATCAGGGAGTGGCTCTGCATGGGGTGTGTGCTGGGCTGCCTGGCTTGTGATTGCTTCCCATCGGACATGGGGGCCAGAGGGGTCTTGCACCAGCACACACATCTCTGATCCCTCAACCCTCCTGTCCCAGCACTCACAGGGTCTTGAGGCCACTGAGCCCGCGGAACATGCGCCCGTGCACAGTCTCCAGCTGGTTCCCTGTCAGCATCAGCTCCTGCACACCGGCCGCTCCATCGAAGGCGCCCTCTCGCACCTCCTTGATCTTATTGTTGCTCAGGTTTCTAGAAGAAGGCACAGAGTATCAGGTGGCAGCAATTGCAGCTGGGACCCTTGTGGGGGGGGAGGCTGGGTGGATTCCTGGAAGGCGGGAGAACCGCGCCTCAGGTCTCTGATGTTCAATCCTCTCTCCCTGTGTGTGGGGAAAGAACTGCAGCATCCTGCATAGGGGGCCACCTCTGAAGCAGGCTGCATCGTACCCAAAGAAGTTTTTCAGTATGATTATCTCTTTCATGTCCTGGGAGAGTGGTAGGTTTAATGCAGTGAATATCAAATTTAATTTCTCTTTTTATCACATAGTCTCGCTAAGTAGTGATTTATTTAAATTTTGTTTTGTTTTACTTCGAAGTAGGACTTCACTTCGTGGTTTAGGCTGGCCTTGACTATATGACAATCCTCCTGCGTCAGCCTCCTTTGTGCTGGGGCTACAGGTGTGTGCCAGGGCACCTAGCTTATTTATTTATTTACTTATTTTTGCAGTGTGAGGCACCTTCTCCCTGAGCTACAACCTTTTAAAAGAGTTTTATTTTGAGACAAGTTCTCACTAAGATGCTAGATTGCCCAAACTCGGTTAGAATTTAAGACTCTCTTGCCTCAACCTTGCATAGGACTAGGAAGGCATGTACCACCATGTCTAGCTTAGACAATGACTCTTGAGAAGAAAGTGGGAGAAAAAACACAAACTATGTCCCCTGTTTGTGGGAGCTGTGCAATTCCTGCTACAAGGGGACACTTTCTGGTCAGCACTTTATGGAGTGGGGATCTAACTTTCATAATCCCAGCAAAGTATCAAAATGACATCCCTCGGACAGGGACTATTACAGGGGAAAGGGATGCAGGTTTGGAGAGATTAAGCAACTTGCTCATAGTTACAAAGCCTGGAAGGCCTGGATTGAAGCCAGGTTTTATTGACAAGGAACCACCCCCCCCCCCCCATCCCTTTTACGAAAGAATGTTTCTTTGGTGACATAGGACTCACTCTCTTATGTTAGTTGCTTTGAGAATTCAAGATTGGGGGCATGAGTGCTGGTGCAGACCCTTCTCTGTGGGGGCCAGAGTCCAGGGCCACTGCTGACTAGGCCAGAGATTGGGGGTGGTATTGGGAAGGGGGCTGCAAGTGCTTCCACTTCTCAGGTTCTCTGAGGAGGCAAAGGAAAGCGTGTCCACGGACCATAGGGATATCCTGCTGGGTGGATGCAGCAGGACTTGGTGGTGTTACAGTCTTGCAGGGTCCATCTCCTGCAAGCTAGCAAACCTGCACCTGAAGGCTCTGTGGGCCCACAGCCAGCGCTGGGGGTCAGGTGTCCTCCTTTTCCCCAGGACAGAGCAGCAATGCCTGCATGTGTGGGCACAGGCAAATGGGTGTGGAGGAGACAGACAACGCTATTCTCTCTTGAGTCATCTGTTCCTTGCTGTGACCCTGCTCTTCTCTTTCCCCTCCTATTCTGCTAAGAAAATGGCACCAACAGCCCCAGAAACCCTGTCCTGGAACGTGTCCAGTGCCTGAGGGTCAGGAGGCTCCTGAACAGTTTCTGTTCCTGGAGACTTCCTAAACTTCAACAGGTTCCTTACTGATTCCAGCAGCCCTGGTCTGAAATCACTGAGAGGATGAGGCTCACGTGTTAGGGAGACTTCAAATTACTGTGAGAGTGGATGTGGGAAGAGAACTAAGGGCTCTGCTACTGGCTGTAACTCATGGAGACTCTGAAGGAGGGAGCTGGGCCACTGGATGCGAAGCTGAGCTAAAGCAGCTCAGAAGGGGGAGGGTTCCCATTTCCTGACATCTGTTTCTTTAAACCAGCAAAATTAACATCACATTACTGTAAGGCTTTCGAATTGCATTTCCTCAGGCTGAGAGAATGAAAAACAGAAGGAGAGTCAAAAGGAGGAGATAGAATTTTCTAGAAGGGCAGGTCATCTTGCATTCTCTGTTCATCAGAGTACTACTGCCCACTGCAGGTTGTAATAGGGCTGGAGGTCAGAAGGTGCTGTTTGGAGCAAACATTCTAGAACAAATATGAGTACATGGGGGTTTTGTAGAGCCCTGATGTATTTCTATAGTGGGGGTGTCTTCCAAGCTCCAGATATCAGAGCACCCCAACATACAAAAGCAGGGTCATTTGGGGCCTCCTTCATCTTCTTGTCTACCTGATCTACCTGTAAGAAAACTGCCTCCTCCTGGCTTTGATCCTGATGAAGATGGGATCTTGCACCTGAGAGCAGTTGGCCTTGGCATTCTCATCCAGACTCAGGGCCTCTGTCAGCTACTGGTCCTGTCAACCTTGCTCTCCCTGTCCCCAAGAAGAAGCTGTCAGGTTTGGCTGGCTGCCAGTAAGGTGAGCCCTGGCCTCTTCTTGGGTTATGTCATCTCAGTGTTCAGGGTACCCGTCCACTTTGCCAACAGGCAGTGAACTGGAACCCTGCCAGGAGCCCAGTATCAGAGAAATGTCATGAAACATTTCTGTTCCTAGTGGAACAGTTGGAAATTCAGGCCCCTGGTTCATGAGGGAGCAATGCTCTGGCACAGTCAGGGGGAGGGGGTCCTGTCCATTGCCTTACATCCTGTCCTTTTTGAGGTAGAAATCCTACTTCAAGTGAGGGCTGCAAGATCACATGTCTATGTCTGGCAGGTGACTCAACGACAATAGAGGCAGGCTCCATGGGGGACCAAGGGGACCAAGAGAACCCAGAGATGCATGTCTGATCTAAGGGGCGGGGGACAGCTACTGCTTGGTGCAGTTCAACTCAGCCCATTGGGAAAGGGAGAACCTCTTCTGTCAGAGTAGCTGACATCCCAAAGAGGCCAGCAATTTAAACATTTTAGTTTCTGTGAGAACTCCAGAATTTAAAAAGTAGGTAATTGATTCTTATTAAAAATACAACAGGGCCAGCGAGATAGCTCAGGGGACTAAGCACCTGCTTTGAAAGCTCAAGGACCTGGGTTCGATCCCTGGTCCTGCATGCCAAGCAAGACAACCATGCCCCTGGGTGTGCTGAGCCCAGCACAGTCAGAGTGTGGTGGCACAAGCCCATAATCCTAGCACTGGGAAGGCTGAAAACAGGAGGATCACTATGAGTCTGAGCTGCATAGCAAGACCTTGTACCAAATACATAAATAAAAAACAGACAAACAAACAATTGACAGCAAATCAAAAAACATACAACTGATTCTGGCTGAAGTACCACTAGTTTTCAGCTTCTGGTTAAGATTCAGTGTCAGAAGTGACCTGGAAGTTTACTTCAGAGAGGCTTTGACTCTGAATGTTATATCAGGTGGTCTTCTCCTCTCTTCCCTCTGCTCTCCTCCCCTCCTCTTCTTTCCATTCCCTTCCTTTTTCCCTCCTTCCATTCTTTTCTTTTCTTTTTGTGGATTGGGATCCAAGCTAGGGCTAAGATTAAGCTCCAGCCCAGCCATGCCACAATTTGAAATGCTATATTGAGTTGCCATAGCAGCAATGATCCCTTACAACAATCCAGCACATGATACCTGGCTCTCTCCCATTGCCTCTGGCTGTATAGTAAGTGTGAGAAGGGGACAGGAGTGAGTCCAGATGATGCAGGATATGTAAAGGTGGCATGCAATGTGTGCTCTGGATAATGCTCAATAGTTTGTACATAGTGATGCTTCATTTTGATCGGTGCCTACATGTCCTGCTTCCTAATACTTTCATAGCATGGGTTAGGAGAAGCTGCGAAGCATCGAAGCAGAGGGTGAGGGGACACGAGAGTCGTAGCATTCTACTCCAGTCTGAACAGAGACTCTGCCCAGGAGGGCAGCTGCCAGGTCCCTGACCCGACTTACATTTTCCGCAGGTTGGGCAACTTCTTGAAGATGCTGGTGGCCTCCAGGACAGATATGTCATTGTCATTCAATCGCCTACACAGGAGGCAAGACGAAGCGGTGGATTAGCTGTGGATAAGGAACCTCTTTTGCTGTCCCCTGCTTGGCCTTCCCACATGACTTCAGCTGAGTTGTCAGCTGAAACTCAGATTCCATAAAGATCAACAGAGCTACAGAAATCTTCAGCCTCAGAAACACGGGGCCCTCAGAAAGGAGAAGGGGCAGGAAAGAGACCTTCAATTTGCTCTTCTTCCTCCTTCAGAAAGTCCCCTTTGACTGGTGGTAGGTGGGTCAAGGGACTTTTTGCCATGCTCTGCATAACCAAATATCTGCTTTCATTTCATGTGGGTACCAACGGCAACATAAAGCCCAGAGGAAGGTTCCTCCAGGGTTTCCCAGGCTCCAAGCCGCTTGGCTGCTTCCCGACCACTTCCCTCTACCAGAGCCATCTCAGGACCCCACACTCAACATCTCCTTGCACTCAAGGGGAGTTGGCTGCTGTATCTTACAGTGCAAAGTCAAAAAAAATACAAAGACAAATAATGCTCCTGTCATTTACTGAGGCTTAACCCACTGCAGGGTTAAAGATGAAGACTGTGCTGTATCTCTTTCTTAATCTTTCAACCTAGAAGTGCAACACTATTTACCCCATTTTGAAGCTGACAAATAGCCTCAGATCTCAGAAACAAGGTGGCAAAATTCAGGAAGACTGAGGGAGTGAGGCATCTGACCCAGGTCCCACAGTATTACTTGTTATGCTATATGTTTTTAGCTTTTCAACTTTTTTTTTTTTTTTGTACTGGGAATTGAACCCAGGACCTGTGCTTGCCAGGCAGGCACTGTGCTGCTGAGCTATATCCCTAGCCCAGCTTTTCCATTTTTTAATAAAACAACATGCCTTTTATTAGCATGGTTAGTTGGAGGCTCAGATATATTTAATCACTCTACAGTAATTGTTTTCTTGCTCTATTGCAAGTTTTCATTGACTCCTTATGTTTCTGGTGAATTAGAAAGAGCTACACTGGTACCTTGGTCTAAAAACTTAATTTGTTTTAAGATTTGGAGGAAAATGTCTGCATTCCTATTTGTGTGGGGAAGATGGTGGTAAGTATGTTTGCCATGTTACTTGGAGTTTACAAATGAAGCAGAATGTTACCAAACGCTCTTTGTGAATTGAATTGTTTGCAGACAGAAGCATTTGTGAACCAAGGTATTACTGTGTATATTCCAGAGGGCCACAGGGGCTGTCTGCTTTATTCATTGTTGAATAAACGGACCTAGCACAGTCCCTAACATTTGTGATTTTTTTTTCATTTTATGTATTTGGTATAGGGTCTCGCTATGCAGCTCTGACTCATAGTGATCCTCATGTTTTCAGCCTCCCCAGTGCTGGGATTATAGGCATGTGTCACCACACCTGGGCTCGGTCGCATGGGGGACCAGGATTGAACCCTGGTCCCTGCACTTGCCAAAGCAGGCACTTAGTCTGCTGAGCTATCTCCCCAGCCCTATGAAATATTTTAGAATGAATGCACTATCTTTTTGTGCAGATAAGCTGTCCACAGATGTCTGGGTGTCTGGCCTTAGCCTAGTACAGTGATGGCGGACCCTTTAGCACTTTCAGTGCTGACAAACAGCCAGCGGTGGCACCTGTGCATAGGCTTGCCACCACTGGCTTAGCACACAGAGGAAGGTCAAGGAGGTGCTCATATGACTGAGCCAGAAGGGTTCAGTGCCAGGAGACCAGGCTGGCTCACGCCCCTGGGTCTGAGTAGGGAGGGAGAGGAAGTCTATGCAAAGGTAGAACTTACAGGTCAGTGACATATTCTGGAAGGTGGCTTGGGATGCGGGCCAGCTTCTGGTTCGAGCAGTCCACAATGGTGCCCTCACAGCGGCACTTCTCAGGGCATACGAGGTCCATGAAGCACTCACTGCTGAACCTGCTGCGGTAGTCCTCGGAGCCTAGGCGGGGCCAAAGAGGGTGTCAGAGTCACTTGGGTCCCTGGCTCAAGGCCTGAGGTTGTGGGTAGTGGGAGCGAGGGCGCAAGGAGGCCAGATGAGTCAGGGTTGTGTGTGTAGTGGAGCCCAGTGACGCCAGATAATGGTGTCGCCTTCATTATCTGGCCACCTTGCTGGTGCTCTCCCTGCCCCCTCTCCAGCCTCCTCTCTTTCCTTGTGGTCTTTGTCATTATCAGTTTTTGTTCTCAGAAAGCTAGGCTTGAGGTCTGGGGCTCTTAATGCTTTTGTGGGTCACCTTATTGAGAAGCTGCTAAACACCGCGGCTGTTCTGCCCAAAGAAATGACCCAAGATACCTACATATAGAATTCAGCTGGCCCTTTTAGGGAGGCTGGGTGCTCCACAAATCCTCTTGTCCAAGGCCCTCTAAATGTTCATGATCATTCAAATGGAAGAGATTCTGATAAAGATTTCTTGGGAGTTCATTCCAGGGATGGGAATAAGATATGGGAAAGCGCCACACACTCAGGTGTCTCCCAAGCCTTTCAGACAGTAGAGTGAAGGATGCCAAGCATATAGCTATAAGTGGCCAATGGTGTCAGCCTTTGATATTGGAAGGATGACAGTGAGGTTATCTGGAGAATTGGAGCTCGCAGTTGTAACGCTTGGGAATTTCCCTCAGAGGTGCCTGATACTCCTTTTTTCTCTTGGTTTTCCCTACGAGAGTCTAAGTATTTAAACAATACTGGTAATGAATTCAAATCGGAAACACTGTCAAGATAAGCAGAATGCATTTACAGGTCAGATTTGACCTCTGTCTGAGAGAGTAAGTTTTGTTTAACTATGGCAGAAGGCCATTTCCCATGAGTTAAAAGTTGGAGCTGAGATTTATCTTCTCCAAATTGCATTTCGCTCAAGGTCACACAGTAATGGTAAGGAGACTGGCGATCTGATGTCTCTGAGATGCCCGGGGGAGCAGCGAAGCAGACCTCTGTGAGCCCATGAATTATGCTGGTGGTAATGGGGCGCTCTGGTCCTCCTAGCAGACATGAGCTCATGGATGGGGCCGCATCGTCTTCCTTCTCTCACCCTTCACATCTCCTAGGCCCACTGCCAGGCGCCTGCAAGTGCCGTATCCACATCTGGCCAACACACAAGCTGGGAGCCACTGGCAGCTGAGTGGCCTGTGTATACTGATGGGGCGTGTTACAGCGTGGACAGCCCTGGTTTACCGAGTGAGTGGGAACACTGCCTCGGTGATCTTATGTGTATTATCAGCAGTGTGCAACCCCAGGAACCTGTAGGGTTTAGCAGGGGAGAGGACGGTTGGGCCAGGCTTTGCTAATTACTGGCTCAAGTCTCTCTGCAGGCAAATAGTTATGCAATCACATAACTTCCTCTATCACAGAGGTTGATGTGAAGATCAAGGACTAAGGAATGGTGTCTCCTGGGAGGAAGCAAGTTAGCATGGATGCTTGGGATTCAGCTGCTGCTCTTTCCTACAGCTTGGCAGAGCACGTAGCATGTCAGAGACACTAACACATTAGTCCAGCCGATGGTAACAGCTGACATTTACCAAGCATGTACCACGAGCCAGGTGCTATCCTTTGAACTACAGTTGAGTGATTCCATGCAATCCCTGCCATACCCTGAGGTTCCAACTCCGTTCTGTAGATGCAGAAAGTGAGACCTACTGGCTGCTCAGTAGGTGGCAAGGGGACAAACCCAGGAGGGCTGCTGCCAGGGCACATGCGACTAACAGTATGCTTTACTGCAAACACACTTTTTGACTTAAATTTTTTTATTCTTTTTTTTTTTTTTAATCCCAGTAGCTCTATGAATGATTATAAAGTCAAACATGGTGGTGGTGGATGGAATGAGATTTTTATTCCAGTGGGCTACTGTGAGGGAGAAAGTGGGCATCTCCCTCCGCTTTGCTGTCTTTGCTCATTTCACCTCCCTATACTAACTGCTGACAGGCAATGCACCCACTAGTACCTACTTGAATCAGCAGTGGCCTGGATGCAGCTTCCTCTCACTCTCAGTTCCCTCTCTGCTCCCTTCTTTCAGCTCCCCTTCAGCCCCAGGCTGGCATGGACACAGTCCTAGCCCGTCGTCCTCACAGCTACTGGGGCAGCTTCCTGGCCCAGTGTACTAAGCAGATCCCTTGCCCTTGTCGTGCCAGCATCAATCCTGCTGAGCAACTCCGACCTGGACCATTTTCCCAAGACACCTCGGCATGCTGGGTCTGGGGAGAATCTCATTTTGCAAACTTTGCTAGACAACTCACTCTTCTTGTTCCCTAGCAGGGCACCTATGTGGTGCGAAGGGGGGCATTTTGCACATATGTGTATATTTTTCTTTCAGAATGTGTCTATGATGGGATCCTTGCAAAGCAAAGGAATGCTACTGCTTATCAAAGACAGAAAGACAGAAGGGAGCACAGTTTGCTCTTCAACATGATGAGCCCGAAGACACGCGCCGGCTGGGGACAGCCGCCTATTAAATGCATTTTCGTTTTAATCAAGGTGAGAGCAGTCTGTAGTTAGCGGGAATTGCTCTCAGTAGTATAGTTAGATTATAACGGGTGGACCTCTGCAATGGAGCCGCTGACCCATTTTAATGAAATGATTTTGCAATTAGATTCGATGGACTAATGTGTTCTTCGCACCATTTTTCCCCCTGCTGTTTTTGTTATTGCCCTGGTTTGCAATAACGAGGGGGTCGCACAGTGATATTTTATATGAGTGGGAGCCCAAAATGTTAATAACAGCATATGTATATAACCAAAGAAGTTCATTCCCCAATCCAAGCCAGCCTGAAATGCCACCTCCATCACTTCATATTTCATTACCGAAACTACCCAGGGTTTCTCGGAGCCATTTGTTATGCCTAATGCTCATAACTACCCAAAAGTATTTTTAACTTTTCCAGCGCTTTAAAAGTCAATTTCAATCTCAATGCATATTTGTCACTGCCAGAAATACTTAGCAGGAGAGAACCAACTGAAATAGGCTGCTGCTTCTCTTCTTTGGGGTGAGTTCAGACAGGAGAGATCTCTGAGGATTTGAAGAAGGGCCATAAAACTGAGGCCCAGCTGAAATGGCCCTTGGAAGAGCTGACGTCATCTGGCATTGTGCCTGCTCCTGCCCTGGGGCCCTCCTCCCTTTTCATGGGCAGCTGAGAACAACGACACTTAGTAAGGGATCACAGACAAGCTTTAATAGATGGGGCATGGGTGAAGGGTAGAAATCCACAGCAACTCAGTTTTATTATAAATTCCTCTCTATGGTTCCTTCTTATGAGGAATACATATGACAAGTGGAAGGTCTGAGAGTGGTGCAGGAAGCGGGCCAAAGCGCTCATTCTCTAGGTGAACTTAGCTGAGCGGGGATCAGAGGCCAGCCCTTGAACCAGCGTATCGACATTTTAGTCTGTCTGTATTTTGTGTCATCCATTGTGCAGTGAGTTCATTGGTTCGAAGCCACATATTTATAATTTTTTGATTAGTAGGGAGCTGCCAACTCATATATCTAGGGCCTTTTTCCTCTATCCTCAATAGTCCCAAGGATGAGTGGGATGAGAGAAAAGAGGAAGAGAGTAGAAAGAGGAATCAGGAGAATTATGAGGCCTGTCCAGCTCATCAGCATGAAAAGAAAGTGCTGTGGACCAGCAAAGGTCATAAGTGGGAAATGGAATCAAGAGAACTTTGCCAGGCACATAGACATCCACTCCTCAGCCAGGCCAGGGACACCAGCAGTGGTAGAAGATGCTAACGTTTTAGCAGGAGTTTGGCCATCAGCTGGGCCAGGAGCTGTCTTAGTCATCTGTCCCCACTGGAGTCTAACATGAGAGCAGCCATCTGCTTGCCAGCGGAGGGCAATGCCCACAGCACTGGGTAGCCACAGCCTGCTGTCGCAGGGCAGGGGGGCAGATGGAAGGGTGCCATCATGGATCCATTCCCAAAGGCAGTCTTGGCTCCTAGCATGGCAGGGCAATGCCAAGGAATGCAGCATGTCCTTTTCTGTGAGAAGGGAAAGGAGGTTTCTCCAGACTTGAGGATGTGCCCGAACCCAGTGAGATCTTGGTATGTTCACACGGGGGAGGCAGAGCCAATCGAACAATTCTTTTATTTCTTTCTTACTGAAGTTATTTGTAAAAGCAGATATATGTTTGGAAGGGGCTACTAAAATTATTTTTAACTTCTCATCAACCCAAGTCAAATTTTATAAAATTTTCTAATTCAAGACACTGGGCATGACCAAAGCTGGGAAGGCTGAGTAAATAGAGGTAAGCCACAGCCTGTCTGGAGTGAGATGACCCTGGACAAGGTAGCGAACTTCTCTGAGCCTCCATGGAAAATGGAATTTAGAGTGTTGTAAAAATTAAATAAGGCAATGACACAAAATGTCTCAGTGCTAGCCTATTATTAGCACTCAATGTATAATAAAAAATTCAAAGGTAAACAAGATAATGTATTACCCATCCCGAGAGAGGAGATAATGACCGTCAGACTCCTTGAGGGGAACTGAAAGTCCAGCTCCTCCTTATAAATCTGAGCTTACCTTAGCTCACTCATGAGGTAAGACATAGACTCAATTATTTAAAAAAAAAAATGTATTTGGTACAGGGTCTCACTACACAGCTTGGACTCATAGTGATCTTCCTGTTTTCAGGCTCCCCAGTGCTAGGATTACAGTTGGAGATCAAGCCCTAGTCCCTATGCTTGCCTAAGCAGGCGCTTAGCCTTCTGAGATATCTTGCCAGCCTTAAGACACAGACTGTGGAGCAGGAATCAAACTCTGGGCCCAGGATGTGTCAAGAAACAAGTGAAAGAGTCAGAACTAAGATCTCTCTTCTTAAGGTCAGAGAAAGCAGGGTCTGTACAGCTCCCGCCTTCCACTGAATTAGCATCGAGTGAAGAGCCCAGCACTTTGGATTAACTGTGCTGAAGGTCAAGGAGATAGCCTCAACTTTAGGTCTGATGGCAGCGAGGGCCAAAATATTCATGAGGAGGGGGAGTCGGGTTCAGGAGATTCATGCCGGTCTTCCCACTGTCATGCTCACATGCATTTCCAATGAAGTGGACACCGGTAAATTGGAGGTCAGGCTCAGAGCAGCATGGATTCCCCTTTGGCTTAGTTACCACTTGGGGAAATGACCCGGGGCTGGGATTCTCCCTTGAGACAATAGGAACTATGCTTTGGGAGACTTGTTCTCTTCAAATGGAAGGTTTGAACCCAGCTGTTCCTCTTTGGCTGGAGTCCTGATTAGATTTGAGGGACAGAGGCATCTTTTGGGAGGGTGATGTAGACAGGTTATCAATTCAGCCCCAGTGTGTGTCACCGTCCCCATTTCACCCTGCACCTGAAGCCCTTTAGACTCCCACCCTCCTGCCCTTTGTAAGTTGAGATGGGAGAGGTGGGTCTGGCAGGTGGTGGGCTGCGGTGCTCCAGAGCAGAGGAGAAGTGTCCAGCGGTGGTGGCGGCTGTGGCGGGCCATGCTGCAGGAGAGCGCGGTGCTTTCCGCGGTGCTTGACAGAACCATGTTCCGTTTCCATCGTTCCACCACATGGTTAGATCAAGCACAAAGGAAAGCCCCGCGGCGACTGGTCAGAGTCAAGGTCAGGAAGCAGCGTCAGAGAGAGGACAGGAGCACTCAGAGGAAGCAGCGTGGAGAAGCGGAAGCCGTGGCAGGCCCCCACTGAGCGTGATTAGTACCCGGAGTGGCGTTCCACTGGAATGCTTCCAAAGACAGCCCCACCTCCCTGTTCCCCTCCCCAGGGGAGACAAAAGAGGAAGGAGAAAAACAGGAGGGAAAACATCAGACTCCTGTACTGGGGAGCAGCAGGGCAGAATGCCTCCTTCCCAGGGGAAGCAAAGACCACTGTCTGGATCACATCCTAGGCCTGAATTAAGTGCTGAGCTCCATTCAACCACACCACTCGATCTAATAAGACATCAAGCTTAGCAATGTAATGTCTGCATGCTTTTCAGGGCATTTCCAACTGCAAAGTGGCTCTGTCACTGGCCATTCCTCTCTCCTCTTAAAAAAAGAAACCACAATGCCTGGTGGGATGCGAAGACGTACTGCTCTTCTTTAGGAGAGAATCTCCCACCTTTGACATTCCACAACTCAGGAGACTCCTTAGTATCTGTCACGCCTCTACCTGACGGACACCCATTCCAAACCACTTGAGATTTAGTAGAGAAGGTGTGTGACTTTTTTTTTTAAGCCTTCCTGGTTGCAGAGAAAGGCGGGGAAGCCAATGAAGGCTTTGGCTTGGGGCTGAGAATTCTATCACCAGGACCCGAGAACACTGACTATCACAGAGGCCGTGGCTAGTGTATGGCCAGCATCTCCTGATGAAGCAACTCTTTCAGATGAAGGGAGAAAAAAGGATGCATCAACTGATTCAGGGAAGACCCATGCTCCTGGGATCCTTTCTGATCTCCTTGGCTGGGCATCATGGGGAAGGGCAGTGTGATCAACGACTAATGGATCCAGCTAAGGATATTGAGTCTTTATATCCCTATCTGTGAAAGACCCAGGGACATTTTAATGCATCTGCTACCTTGGGACTTCCTTCCACTTGGCAGGGACATGTAAAACTGAAGTCAGCAGAGCCAGGGTCAGGGGACTTAGACCTCTCTGCATGACCTCTGGCAGGAAGGACAGGGTCACTGTTTCTCTACCAAGTGTTTTGGGGACTGGGTTCTTTCATAGATCCTGTTCTCAAGATCCTGTTTCAAGATCCTGTTCTTAGGATCTTGACAGTATGCATGTGGTCTGCAGTGATGGGCCCACCCACTGTCATGACTGGTTCCCCCCACCTTCGTAAGCCTGCCCATCTTACAGACTAGTGCCAGAAACCATAATTTGGAGTCCACTTTAACACCCAGACTTGCAGAAGTCTGGGAACACTCTGGTTCTGACATTCATCTTGGGATCTGGTCAGAACCTCAGGACCATTGCCCCCACCCTCCAGCCTTTCAATCTTCATTTCCTTATCTCTGGCTTCCTTCTTGAAAAGGACACAGAGAAGCCTGGAAAGAAATGCTCAAGAATTTTCACTGTGTGTCAGAAGTCCTAGGTATCAGACCTAGCTCTGGAAACAATAACCTACCTCTTACGTGGGACTTTGCTGTTGTGCAGGCCTTAGTGCCTTCATCCCTAGGATGGCCTGGGTGGTTCTGAGGTCTCTAAGATATCTCACTGTTGGCTATTTTTGGAACACAGTTCTTCCTTCTGAGCTTTTCTTTTTTTGCAGTGCTAGGGAGTACACCCAGGACTTTGTGTGTGGCAGGCAAGCACACCACGAAGCCGCACCCCCAGCCTTGTGTTTTCATCATGAGCATTTCTTCTTCCATGAAGTGGTGGTGTGTGATGGAAGATAGACAGTGTCTTTCAACTTCTAAGTGCTTCCTAGGGATGGGCCTGAGGTCCCAGGGAGCCATTCAGGGTCTGTGCAATAGGACTTAATCTTATGGTCAGATTACCCAGATGGTGACATGCACCCTTAAACTGATCCCCCTACCTTGAGTGTGGATACAGCTCATAGAGGAGGCAGCACAAAGCAGTTAGGAAACCAGACACCCTGCCTAAGAAGGGTCTCTATACATCACAGGAGTAGCCCTCAAATTGGCTCCTAATTATGTCAGCTGTCTTTTCAAGTGGATGCTCTTAGGGGCAAATAAAATGCCGAGTTATTATCCATCATCTCTAATATGTATCACCGCACCTCCCCCCCCCCCCCTCTTTCTTTGGGAGCTGGAAAGCCAGAGGGTTAAGTCTGTAGTCTCTGTATCCCTCCAGGCCAAGGCAGGTCTGAGTCCTGGAGTTCCTCAAAGCCAACGCCCCTGGAGCTCAGCAGTAGCTCTCTCGACCTCTTCCCTGCAGCTCCATATCATAAAAGCATCTAGAATGCCATATGTCAGGCTCATTACAGCAATAAACGCCTCTGCCTGAGTAGGAACAAGCTTTCTGCTTAGCATTGTTTTTAAAAAATGGTAGTTTAGACAAGGTCAACCCAAGAACCTTTCCCTTCTCCTATTTGTTTCTTTTTTCATTTGTAACTATTTTTGTCCCACATAGAAAAAGAAGCCAGGACCCTGCAGGTGCAAAGGTGGATAGGTAGATGGTACGTAGGTAGGTAGTGGCAGAGCTAGAGTTAAAATTATGCTTTATTTTTTTCTACTGCTAATTTAGTTATTTCTGTACCTATTACTCCTACCTTGCTGCTGCCAAGCTAAGCTCACAGTGACTCCTAGACCACTGCCAAGACTGCATGCCACAGAAATGCCAGTCTTCGGTCCCTAGGCTGATGCATCCTTGCCCTGCCACTCGGGGCTTTGATACCAGTCTGAGAGGTGAGAGATGGCAGGACACCCGTGAGCCTCATGGTCACAGTTGGCAGATGGTGTCCTGTCTTCACCTGACTCTTACGGCCACCTTTCTTCGGCTTTACTAACTGGCCATGTTAATGAACTTGGCCCTGGACAGATGGAATAAGGCTGCTGATGGTTGCGAGAAAAAGGCCTGTGAAAGGACGAGTGTGCCCCCATGACAGCTTGTGCTCAGAGATTTTCTTCTGGACCATCATCTTCAGAGATGCTGCGGGGCCCAGAAAGGAAGCCAAGAAAAAAGTCCAGGGATGGAGGTAGGCATGAGACTAGGAAGGAAACCAGTCCAGAAGCTCGAGGTCCTTCCTGAACGCTCCTTTCCCAATGTTTTGAGGTATGTGAGTGTTGGGGTGCTGAGGAGCAGACAGCTCCTGGATCAGCTCCCACCCTTTGGCCACTGTGACCTCGGGGTGTGCCTTCACTTCTGAGCCCTCAGCTCCCTCTGTTGTAGAATAGGGACCTCTCCTGTAACTCAAAGGGCTACTGTAAGGGGAAGGCAAACTAGAAGCATTCATTGCAGTGCCCCACATAGGTGAGAGACCACCGTTACATTCAACATCACTCTATGGGGAGGGCAAAGTGCTACCAATTCCTCAGAGTGCCACCAAGTCCCTGTGGGTGAGCCATCTTGAGATACTTGTGTCTGCTGAAATAGTATAAAATAAAATGGAACAAAATAGCTAAAGATCATCACCCTGGACACACTGACTGGAGAATCTGACCTAAGGACATGGTGCAAAAAGCAGTGGTCTGCCTGCTGGTCCCGTCCCGGGGAGCCAGTGCCCACGCTGCATGCTCCTCGGGAAAACTCACTCACAGAACACGCTCTCGGGCAGGGCAAGCAGCTCTGCTCCTGCTGAGATCCAGATGGTGAGGATTGAGTCTGGCCAATCCTAGAACCTTATGCTATTAATCTCTTACCACTGGGAGCACAATGCGGCTCGGTGACTTTTTTCCAGGAGGAAGTAACACTTACGATGGCAATTTGTAACTGCTCACTCTTGTAGCTATCAGTCACGAACAGTTCCCTCTCCTTGTGAGATGGGCCAAGAAGTTCCCTGCCATTCATCCCATGCTTTGCCCAAATGCAGTGAGGAAGGTTTCCAGACACAGCCTGGCCACAAGAGAACAAGCCTTTCTTCTTTCCAGACTCTCAGCTATCCTCATAATCGGAGCGCAGCCATTTGGTTGGAGGAGACGGTGATGCTGCCTGTGAAGCTTGGAATGCATGGTGGTCTGAGGGCTGCATTGAAGTCTGTCTCTGAGGGGACCTGGATTACTGCAGTGCCTGTAGCTTGGCCCTGCTACATTTATTTCTCTAGCTGCCATTTAGGGAACATGCTTTGAAAACAGAAAAAAAAAAAAAAAATCCTTGCCTCTTTTCAAGGGCATGTGTACAAAGACTACCTGGTCTCCTAATTTTGGCCTATAACCCAGGTTAATCTGCTATCTGGGTTCTGTCTCCCCATGCCCCATGCTTTGAGAGAGAGGAAGAGAGAGAGGAGAGAAGAGAGAAGAACACATACACACACACACACACACACACACACACACACACACCTCTGTGTATGTGTGTGTGTGTGTGTGTGTGTGTGGTGTGTTATTTTAAATCCATAAGGTAATTGGTTTTCTACAGGGCTAACTGAATTTCCCCAATTTAATTTGCAAAGATGCTCCCCAGGAGCCATTACAGTGCTCACTGTCCTCCAGATTGGATTACTGGCCTCTCGGGCTGCTGTTTTCTGAGTCAGAAAGTGGGGCCCAGCCCCTGTAACCTGATTACCTGAGCAGCGGAACTTCTTGCTCTTGATCTGGCTGATGCGCTTGTTGGCCAGCCTGCGTGGGCTGCTGCAGCGGGCCCCACTCGTCTCGATGGGGTTGTCCTGGAGGTAGTCAGCCAGCCACTTCAAGTGGCAGTCACACACAAACGGGTTTTGAGCTAAGTGGCTGCAAGAGGGACAGGCTGTTAATTAGGAGTGACCCTGGGGTGCCTCCTTCCACCACCACCACCCTACCTGGTGCTGGGCCCTGACAGCCTGGGGTAGGGCACCCTCCCTTGTCACCCCAAGAGGCCTGGGGGTGTACCTTTCAGACAGGACTCATAGAGAGGGCCCAACGCTGGCTGGCTGCCAAGAATAGGCACAGATGCAGCCAGCATCTGGTGTGGGGAATCAGGCTCCCAGCTCTCCCTGCTTGGGGCAGGACCCACCATGGCCATCTCTACTCTCACCCACACCAGTTCTAATGGGTGAAACAAGTCACGCGCTTCAGGGTTTACATTTTGGGTAAAATGCTTTTTATTTCTCTAAGCTCAGTGACACCAGGCGCATGAAGCAGCTGGCTCAGCAACTGGCATATGGTGGGTGTTCCGCATATAGCAGTGGATACTGTTGTTATTATCCTCAGCCCAATAGTGTCGCAGGCCTTGGGTCTCTGGCTCAGGAAGAAGAGCTCTGCAGAGCGCGTGGTTTGCAGTGCTGGCACAGCAGCAGCTGCCCTTGTTCTGTGTGGCTTCTGGGCTTTGCCTACAGGGGCAAAAGTTCCAGGTGATTCATAAGGTATCCCAAACATTCCAGTCTCCTGGTCTAGGCTTTGGGTCTAAACTTGTGATGGCAACCACCAAAAACATGGGTTAAGAGGAGCTGCGCTTGGATGCCATCTATTTTTTGCAATACTTAAGACACATCTGCCATAGTGGGAGTGAGAGAATACTTCCCAAAGAAAAAGCTGAAGTATTCCGAGGGTGCTTGTCTCTGGGGTTTGGTTTTGCAGGTGTGTAAGGTCCAGGAATAGGTTATTGGCAGAAATGCAGCCTACTTAGACCACAGGATCGGTAGTGACTGTGCTTGAACCGAAATCTCACTTCTTACCAGCTGGGTGACCTTCAGTAAGTACCTTTGTCTCTCTGTACATTTCCTCACAAACAAGCTCACATAGAAACTGGAGATACAAATAGCACCTGACCATGTGGGCTTGCGTGAGGGTTAAAAGTTTTAAAACAGGGCAGGTAGGTGGTGTTGAGCCCCGCCTAAATGCTCCTAGGCATGCCGTGCTGCTGCTTATGGTGCCTTTTCCCTGCACGCTCTCCTCGGGCATGTGCTCAGTGTGCCTGCACCTAGGTGTGTGCACAGCTGGGCACCTGGGGTCTCTGGCTTCCCGGGCGGTATACTCACAGCGTCTGGATGGACTGCAGTGGGGCAAAGAGCCCCTTGCTGATGGTCTGCAGCTTGTTGTCATACAGGGAGAGCAAGTTGAGGTTCTGCAGGTCCTGGAAGGTGTTCACTCGCAGGCAGTTGATCTTGTTGGCGTTGAGGAGGCTGCAAGCAGAGCAGAGGTGGTGAGCCCGGCATCCTGGTAATTACCAGCAGAGCAGGGGCCGCATCTGCAGCAGGGGCCATGGCTGCAGAGCTGGCAGCGCTTTGCTTTGCAGCCTTGAGCTCCTGCTGCAGTGTGGAAGGAGAGACACGGCATTTCTGTGCCCACCCGAACTCTGAGCACCTTTGGGCTTCCCACTGCCTGTCACCATGGACACTGCCGCAAGCGCCTATCACCTACAGCCTTCTTGAGCACCCGCAGGCACTGAGGAAGCCCTGGTATGCCAGCCTGTGAGCTGCACTGTCTGCTTTAGGATTCTGAGCTTGCAGGAGCCAAGAAAAAAAAAAAAAAAAAAAAAGAAATCGTTTTGCACAATTGTTTCCAAGCTTTAGTTGATTGACTAAGAGCAATTTTGATTTAGGGAACTCTTTTGGATCACTGATCTCATTGGCAATCTGCTACAAGTTGTAGGTCATCCTCTCAGAGAAAATGTAAGTGTGCATGTACACACATAAATTATCTCTTACACACACACACGCACACACACACACACACACA